>JAKTVI010000067.1:0-20059 GCA_030557115.1 Insectozyma chauliodis | reverse complement strand
AAGCAAATGTGGCCACTTCGCAATGTTGACACTTTTGCATTTTTTTTCCGGCAATAAGTTTTTTTTTTTTTTTTTTTTTTTTTTTTAAACGTGTTTCTCTTTGAAATTGCGACACATCAATGTTCAACTACAAAGCGAACGTAAACAATCTATCCACTCGGAAAAAACCGATGATTGGAGACTCAGAACAGCAGCACCGGCATCAAACGTCGTTACTGTGAAAGCGACAGAATAATCATAATATTATTCTAGCTATTTATGTTATATAGGGAATATATGAGATGATGTCTAAAACTTTTTGCGACACTTAATTATATTTTTTAATTTATAAAATTATTACCGACCGATTTTGAGAAAAAAAGTTCAAAAGTGTCAACATTGGGAAGTGGCCACATTTGCTTGTTGACCTTATTTAATGAAGTGCAACAATTATTGCTTTACCACGTAGAATGCAAACAAGATTGGACAACTAATTGCCTTGCCAAACTTACAACGCTTTAAATGGTTTAGCTGTTGAACGAATGTTTTTTCGATAGATTTGATATTACTTACGTTAAATTGCTCAGTTTCTATGAACTAGGAATCGACAAAACATCAACTTATTCAATTATAACTGTATAAGGAATAATTTTCACCCATCAACTTGTCTGAAAACGATGAGTGAATACATTTGATGTAAGTTCAAATGTGTTTAAGTTATCACTATCTTAATTTATGAACTGTGGGAATGGGCAAAGAGAGAATGTATCAAGTCTAATATCAGTTTTTCTTGACGTTGTAGGTACACTGGCACATTTATATTTATTGTTTACAGATCAATTACGGAATATCTCTTTACAACCATATTTTCAATGTAAGTAATTATAAAACGCATGCAGCTAGTTTGAATACCTTCTTTTTTATCATTTCACACAGTAGGTCGTAAAACAGCTCAAAGAACGGTAGATACGGAGTTGTTCATTTATATATAACTGAATTGAAAGTTGCTCAAAACTGAATTGCTTACTTGACACAATGCAGAGAATTTGAGGCGCCAAATCGCGCGTTCTGACAATTTACCAGTGAATCGCACCAAAAAAACAAAACATTTTAAAAGAGACGCAGGTAAGGATGAAATCAAACAACTGGGTAAGGATGTAATAAACGACTGGGTAAGGATGTAAACAGTAATATAGGTAAATAACTAGGTAAGGATGCCATAAACGCAAAAGCTAAGCATTTAAAGCAGAATTGAGGATGCTAGAGAAGATTTCTTGTTTTTGTGTCGCACTGGTAAATTGTCAGAACTCCCAAATCGCTTCGCAACCGTCAATCTAAATTTGTGTTTTTTTTTTCTCATTAAAAACGAGACTACAAAATTTTAATGCTGTTTCTCGATCTTAACCTTGCATTTAATGCCAATTACAACAATGCCTATACTCCCCATCGACTATATATGTACTGAAAGAAACTGTAGGCTTGACAGTTGTTTCTTTCAATCAAAAAAGGCAGAATAAGAATGAAATTCGCATTTGTCTTAGCGAAAAAAAGTTAAAGACTAGTTAACTTAGTTACCTAATTCGTCTGCGTTGTCGCAAAGCGATTCGGCGCAATTTGAGTGCGAAAGCAATTGGGTTAAACTGGAGAAGAAATCCACCATAAACGTTGATCTTCACGCATTGATTCGACCAGTTTAAGCCTTGGAATAATATAGTGGTCATAGGCTTCGTCGCTCAGCCTGCGTAAACGGCATCAGACATGGTGATTTGGAAAATGTAAACAATCTGTCACGAAAAACGATAAATTCAACTGTGATTTTAAATCCGAGTTGAGCTATTTTTAGTCTTGGTGCGGAAAAAGAATGACTCCATTATTGAAAGCGTGGAATATAAAACAAAAATGGTTTCTCCAATTTTCAAAACACCAATTGGGAATACTACACACTCATTCACATCATGGCAGACATTTTATCGGACATTGGCAACATAGTTTCAGCAGGTGTTTCTGCAGGTCTTGGAATAGCCTCAAAAGGTCAAGGCATATTTGCAACCGTTACCTCGGATGCTGAAGGTGCATTTCACACCGCTACCTCGGGAGTTGTTGTTGAATTCAAATCAATTACTTCCAAAGGTGGAATGGGCTACGCTATAGTCACCTCAAGAGCAGACGGTGTCATTAGCACCATAACTCAAGGAGCAGTCAGTGATTTTTCAGTTGCTTCAGCACAAGCTGATAGTTTAAGAAATTCAGTCGCTTCAGAATTGAGCAAATCTTCCTCTGGTGCTTCCGCTACTGATTCATCTGCAACTGGATTGGCAGCTGCAGGCTCTAGTGCATCAGACGAGTCTAGTTCTACAGAAGCTTCATCACAATCAGACTCAAGCTCTAAAAGTGATGCATCCAGCAGTGCAGCCGGTTCATCCACTGACTCCTCATCGAAATCCACTGAATCTTCTAAAGCATCATCTGCTACCAGTTCTTCCAGTTCTTCCAGTTCCTCCAGTACATCTTCTAGCAAATCTAATGGGGTCAAAAATTACGATTCAAGCTGGAAAAAGACATTTTTGGTAGGTTTGATAGGTAGCTCGATATTGTTGACTATTGTTTGAGCATGAATAGTCAACACTAGTAAAAAAAAAGTGTGTAAATGGTTCCGGAACTACGGTATGGTCGTTTTCCGAGCAAGTTTTGTAGGAATACAAAGTTTAATTGTAAATCGCTATTTGATCTCTTTTAGGTCGTGCAGTAAGCTTTGATTGCTGTAAATTACAAAAACAATAGAGTGTTTGAATTACAGTGCTGAGTCTGTTTTGCATCATTAACAAAAGTCTTTCTGCAGGTGGATCCTATGCATAGTTTAAGCAGGTATCCATGGAACATGGAACAATTGGCAAAGATGGCAGACCCGCCTCATACACACTTCGGTATTCATACCATAATTACCGAGTTGGTGAGGATAGTGTTTTATTGTTGCTACGTTACATGCAGAACGCCATCGCAAATAGATGATCCACAGAAACTGCCCTTTGCCTTTTTTTGTTGTCACGAGCCGGTTTTTTTTCGTTCCAATTGTCTGTTATTGTTCCTTCATAGAAATAACAGGCGTTGCGTTTCCGATTTAAAATTTGGTCTCTCCAATAGACTTTAGATAGTATTGAGTCGTTTTCTTAAATTACCCTACACCCATCATAAGAGATTAAACGTCTGATTTGGTATCATCATTGTTTTTACAGCCGAAGCTAGTTGAATGTAGATAGATGGTTGAAAAATCGATAAAGAAATTGACACCCCAAACATATCTGGTCCTTTTGTGCCAGCGAAATTTCTTTTTTTCTGCTAAAATAGCTGTGATTGATAACTTTAGTCCTTTTGGGAAACCTTGAGGAATGCAGAAATTAAATCGTATTTTGCATTCTCTGTGGGTGTAAAATCTGCAAAAATTTCCTTTTTGTTAAAAAAACTAATTTTAGGGTATTATTTCACTACTGCGGGCCAAATATAATCAGAGCGTTATACCGATTAATATTATGATAAAAAAATCTTATACTAAAATCACGTTTTCTCTTTGACCTTTGGTCTTTATCACCTGTGTTCATTCCTTCCCAAATACAGCATTAAACTTCATCTACTTCACTATCATTTGCACCATCACTTCATTTTGTGACAGCATCAATTACTATCAATTAGCACAATTCGGTTTTCATCAATATTGTTCAACCCAACATCATTGTTTGTCCGTTTTAAAACACCAGACCAAATAAAATTGACCAAATCCGTATAGAGGAGAAGAGAAAAAAAAGTCAGTTAGCATGCCAAAGGAACCTTCTCTAAATTCAATATTAGCCCCTGATCCGATGACGGTACCCGCTAGATTACAGGTCGATCCAGATAGCATCCAAGACGACAACAAACCGGCCGTGGGTGCTTCGAATTTCAACATATGGTACCTAAAATGGTCAGGCTCATCGAGTTACCAGCATCAAGAAAAATCCAAGTTTCGTGTCAACGTCGCAACTGACCAAGGGTACACTAAGGCAAGAAAAAACAGTCCAATTTGTATATTTTTCTGTAGAGGATGTTGTTACCTTGGGTCCAAGTGTAATTATTACCATCGATTGCCACTGGATCATGACGAAGTTAACAATTTAAAGGATTGTTTTGGCAGAGACAAGACACCCGAATATAAACAGGATATGAATGGAGTCGGGTCGTTCAATCACAAGAATCATACATTGTTCATTGGAAATCTCAAAAATTCTACAGAGAAACAACTACTTTGTAATTTTGAACCGTTTGGAACCATTGAAAGAATAAGATTGATGTCAAACAGATCATGTGGATTCATCACGTTCAAATTGGAATCTCAAGCGCAATTTGCCAAGGAAGCAATGCAAAACCAATCTCTCAACGATGATAACAACATCATATATATACGATGGTCCAATGACGATAAA
The DNA here is from genome assembly GCA_030557115.1 of Insectozyma chauliodis. NCBI lineage: Eukaryota > Fungi > Ascomycota > Pichiomycetes > Serinales > Debaryomycetaceae > Insectozyma > Insectozyma chauliodis. The sequence continues at coordinate 15,626 of JAKTVI010000067.1, read as the reverse complement.
GTTCCACATGCCAAAAGATCATCTGAGGAGCAATTGGACCATGACGAGAAGAAAATCAAACTGAATGAAGACGAAGAGGAGGACGAAGGTGATGAGGAAGACGATGAAGCAGACGACGACGAAACTGGGGAGGTTGAAGAGTTGATAGCCAAACCGAAAAGAGAAGGTAGTTTGAAAAAAAACAGTGTCACCAGTAAAGAGGAATTTGCCAAACCTGTCAAGACAAATTTGACCAGTAATGGGAATGGAATAATTAGCGATTCTGTCATTAAAGATGTCGCAAAGTACAAGAAGAAACTCATTTTTAAAAGACACGAACCGAGATTAGTCAGTGTTTTAGGTAACTACTCAACTGACGAAGATGATGATTAATGAAATATAATATACACTGCATTTTTTATTTTTTCTTGTCCCCTAATCATGTTTACCGTTGTTCAAATAGGAAAGCATAGGCTTTGTAATCGAATCGGGGTGTCTTCTATTAGCACCTATTTAGCTGAAAATCATGCAATAACGATGAATCATATAGATCATTATCAAAATCTATGTAATCAGGGCTCTATACTAGTTCTCGAGAGCTTTTACATTGGCGAATGTAGAAATGAAAACAATGTCGTTATCGATCGAAATCAACCAAAGTTAGATTTTCTAATCCAATCTATACACCAACTAGATCAATTGTGTTGTGTGCAGTTGAGCCACAAGGGGCATGTACAAAGTTTATCTCAAAAGGAGATCCAAAATATTGTCAAGCAATTCCAGGCAGTGTCTTCAAAATTGGTGTCCGTGGGAGTTGATTTTATCGAGATCAATTGTAGTTGTGGGAATTTGATACACCAGTTTTTAAGCCCCATCACCAACCATAGGACTGATGACTATGGCGGCTGCTTCGAAAACAGAATACGGTTCTTGATTGAGATTCTAATTGCCATGCCCAAAAGCATACCCATATTTGTAAAACTAGCAATGAGTGACAATATTCCGAATGGATGGGATATGGTTGAAAGTTTCCAATTGGCTGAATTGATTACGCAGTACGTTTGTTTAATCGATGTTACTTCAGGGCAATTGAACACCGAATCAAAACCTCGATTCATGATTAACTCAGATCCATCTATGCCCAATCAGCTACCTCTTGCCATTGAGCTTAAGAAAAAACTTGGTGATTTATGTTTAATTGGTTGCAGTGGCGGATTGGATCGAGATTTGAAATTAGTTAATCAATTGATTCACGATAAGAAGTTGGATTTTGCATTTTTTGCATCTGCTTTCATCAAGAATGGAAAATTTGTAGATTCAATCAGAAATGACTCAAGTATGGTAATTGTATAACCAATCGGGTAATTTGATTCCACTTCTTTTCAAATACTTCTTCAATGCCGGGTATATTTCAGTGTCATTCTCAGTAATGAATGTAATACTCGTACCGTATTTTCCTCCACGTCCTGTTCTACCTATTCTATGAATGTACTCGTCGAATTTTTTCACCATTTGATAGTTTAAAACAAGATTCACATCTGGAATGTCTATTCCTCGAGCAGCAACGTCGGTAGCTATTAACACCTTGGCATCACCTTTTCTGAATTTGTCAATTGAAGCTTCTCTTTGCGCTTGGTTTTTACTTCCGTGGATCACCACATTGTCAAAGCCTTTTTCCTGAATTTGCTGCGATAATGAGTCCACTATGTGCTTGAAGTTAGCAAAAATAATAATTGACCCTGGAGTCGACTTCAAGATTTTAATCAATTTATTGACCTTGATCGAATCTTGGGTATTTGGTAAATACTCGAATTTTTGATTAATGTTTCCTACTGCTTCACCCACGGAACCAATTGTAACGTGGCATGGTTCAACGAGATACTTTCTAGAAAGCTGTTCAATTTCGGATGATAACGTAGCTGTGAACATCATAGTTTGTCGTTTTTTCAAATCAAAGATTCTCCCATCCACCAATTCCAAGTTTTCCGACGGAGGTAACTTGTCCATTATTGCATTTAAATCTTTTTCGAATCCCATGTCGATCATTCTATCACATTCATCAAGGACTAAATAATACGTTTTATTCAAGCTGACAATACCTCGGCCAATAGAATCTATCAATCTTCCAGGTGTGGCCACGATGATATCCACTCCCGCGGTGTCAATCTGCTCACTTGTTTCATGGTACTGATGTCCACCAATGATAGACAATACATTGATGCCCAATAAGGAGCAGAATTTTTCAGCTTCAAGTTTGATTTGTTGTGCCAATTCTCTGGTCGGAACGAGGATCAATCCTAAACACTGATTTTTCATCTTCTCAAACTTGAGAAAATTGGAGTCGATATTTAAGATATAATTTAACAACGGTAGCAAATAAGCTAAAGTTTTACCTGATCCAGTCTCGGCAACGCCCAAGACATCTTGATTACACATGCTTATTGTAACACTAGCTCGTTGTATAGGAGTGGGATCAACGTATCCAAATTTGTCTAATATAGACACAAGTCGAGGAACCTTCAAAGACCCCCATTCTCGTAGCGGGTTCGCCTTTGTATCTCCTTTGACGTTTATGTTGTAATCTTCCTTGAATATCCTCCAGTCTCGTTCGGTCATGTCTGATTCCAGTTTCATACTCCAATGCTTGCTCTCATTCTGTAAAATATCATCTTCTGATTCCTCTTCTTGGAGTAGTGGTTTGAATCCATTTGAAGTGTCTTCGTCTTCATTCCAATCAAACTGAAATTTTTGTGCTCTTTTAGTTTCGCGTTGTTGTAATACTGGTTCTGGGTGTAAATGATGTTGAACTTTTGGTTTTTTTGGATGTAGTGTTGGTTTTATAACATCTTGCTTCACTCGCTTAGATTTTGATATGAAAGTAGGTGTTATTTGCTCTTCTTTTAATAAATCGTCTATTGATATTGGTCGCTTTGACATCTTGCAGCATATTTTTTTTTCACCATGCTGCTACCGCGAAAAATCTTACTGTGATACAGATACAACTAGGATTAAGAAACGTAGAATGACATTTTAAAGGGTAATATAGAAAGTACGGTTGCTTACTGTTTGTGCTAAATTTTGGTCTGATCCGATTTTTTACTTTGTACTTCAACCAGCATCGACATTTGGAAAGCTTCAATAACCAACGTCTTGCACATTTAATATCTAATCGCCATGATTTATTCTGTCCGACTGTTCTTTGAATATTCAGTTATGAAAGCCAATGTGAGTTTCTTTACACAGTAATTCTAACCTAATAACCGTTTACCGTTTATTAAAACGACAGTGGCCACCGCCATACAACCACACGAAGTGATCTCACTTCTTACTACGGTCGAACAACTTACAGACCACATATACCGAAAAATCAAATATACTACTTCATCGAATTCGCCAACATATATTGAACAAGCTGAGACCTGCAATCAGACAATCAACAAATGAAGACAACGCGATCCAGATTATATAAAAGCTGAGTACATTATATAGTAAAAACACCGTAAAAAAAAATGTGTGTAATTTCGATTACTGCAAATTGTTGCAAATTTGAAAAAATATTTAAAAGTTGCAATCGGTCTCAAAAACACGTCAATCTCTCTTCACGTTTTGCATCAGGTTAAAACTATACAAACCGCTCGATTCCTCTAGCTAAAAACTCACGGAATAGTATTTGTATCTATGCGACGCTCGTAAACTGGGTCGCTTGTCTCAGCGGTGAGCACAGCCTGTAAGCTCTTTGATACGCCTCATTTGGTTGTAATGTAACCAGTCTGTTGAATGAACGTCGACGTTTCCATAAGCGAAATATAGTCAAAATGTAACAATCGACTACTTTGTAAAATAATGTTGCCAACAAATATACCCCTGACAACGTCTTCAAAACAAACATGTTAAAACTCCATTACTATTAAGGATTCCTGTGTCTGGCGAAATTATTCAAGGATGATTGATAACTGATAAACGCTAAAGTTTTGAAGCTAGTAGTAACATGAACCAAGTTTCGATGTCTTTGAAATGCTTACTTTACTAGTTTATGAGTCTGAAATTCCGGCGCGGTTGTTTTGAATCTTAGTGTTATAGTTTCACCCTTTATCGATTCTTATTGTCGTAGAATAATATATGATATATCTCTATGATCAGAAAGTTATAAGTAATTAGTTATTTATTAAAAGACTTACTATTCACAGTTTTAACGACCACCAGTTAGGTAGCATTTGTACGTGTACCGTTGTTCAAAATGTTAGTGGAATAACAAGTCTTAGCGCATTCTTACATAAGTCATCTATATCCATCAGATTCGTCAAATATTGCATTTTACTACGTTCCACAATTCTCATTCGGACTCCTCCCATTTTATATCATAAATCATAAATTTTTTCTATATAATTCTATAAACTCTATAATTCCCCAAACGGATTGAACTTTGGCAAAATTTTACTCCGATCAGTTTCGTCATTGATCAAGGCATTGCTTTTACCGGTGTTGGTATTAAATCCATAAAAATATCCTTCCACTTCATTCTCCAAGTATATTATTAAATTTTTGAAATTCACCAGGTGGAAATAATTCGGGTCGGCCAAATTGTTAAACTCCGATATTGAAAAATTTAATATCTGCTCGTTAGTAACTTGGTATTCCTTAGGCGAGACATCACTTGAATATTCATCAACAAATGTGTCACTTGTATACAATCGCGGGTTGTTGAATGGCAACACCGCACACAACCAAATTCTGGTTTTGTAAATCTTGAACAATTCTTTGATCAACCCTCTAAAGTCGATTCTTTTAAACCCTGCGAAATAATAAAATATCAACTTCTTGAAATCAAACTGGTACTCAACGTTGATCAAGGTTAAGTTGGACTCCAAACCTAATTCCTTGATTTTATTAAAACATGTAATAAATGATTTCTTCTCCTCGAGAAACTTAGTACTCAACTTATACACTTCTTTCGGAGTGGCAAAACGAAGTACTTGTTTAGTTGGAAGAGAGATTATGAATTCATTGTCCTCATTCATATTTGAATTGATAATCGCACTCGCATTGATATTGGTCGACGAGCCAAAGTTCTTGCTTGCATTGTCAATAATGTTTAAACTTTTCAAATGCTCCAATTTTTTAACAAAGTTGAATAAAATTGCAAAATTCAAATTGACCAATGGTTCAACAATCATGACTAAGTCTTTACCTCGATCGCCATCAACAATCACCAAATCATTCTTCTGTAAAAATATATTGCTGTTATTCGGGTAAGATAGTAAATCAAATTTCCCATTCTTGTTTATAACTAAGCATAAAACTTTGTGATTAAACGTCAAGTTGTTCAAATTCTTGATAAACAAGATTAATTTTGAAATCACTGGGTTTTTTAACAAGTTATTCAATTTTGATATGATTTCAGCGGTAAGACTAGTATCCTGGAAATATTTTGCAGTTTCGTGATAAATCAACTTTAAATCAGATGATGCGAGTATGTACTGATTTTTTAAAATCAATCCATTTTCCAACTTTATCGATGATTCATAATTTTGTGGAACAAAAGCTGGAGAGTTTACGCTTAAAAGCTGTTGCTGTTGTTGTCGGTGCGGCTGATGTTGATGCGGCTGCTTGTGTTGTTGTTGTTGCTGTTGTTGCTGTTGCTGTTGCTGTTGTTGTCTGTGATGAGACTGGAGGGGTTCCTGCGATGGTGGTATTTGATTATATTGTGGTTGCTGGGAGAACTGAGATTGTTGTCCAGAAAATGGGTTTGAAAAATCAACTAGTAAACTCGGTCTTCTCGATTGGAAATCATTGAATTTCGAGTTTAAATTAAATTTGTTAAAGGAATCATCTAAATTTGCAAGATTGTTTTGAAAATTGTTCATCATTGCAAACGAGGATAAATCCTTGTTTATGAAATTCGAAGGTTGAGCCTCTAAATTCGGCGACGTGATGTTATTTGGCTGGTGGCTCCAATTCGTTCTTGTAAAAGATTCAGCGGCGTAACTGGGCCTTCTGCTTGAAATCTCCGACACACCACCTTGTAATTCGACTGGCAAATTAAACGAATTTTTATTGAATGTCGAAATCAGGGGATTGAAATAGGGTTCGTCATCATCATTATCTAATTGAGATAGCTTATTAAAGAGTATGTCGTCAAAATGTAGCTGATCTGGATCATCAGGATTCATGCTGATACAATTGTTGGAGTTGAAACAAAGTGAAAAAATAAATGATTATTGAGAAGCTTGAGCAAAAAAAAAAAAAGGAAACGAGTAAATTATGAAATTACGTGGTGACGTTTCAACAGAAAATTACAATTCTGCTGTTTTGAGAGTTTGAGAATGGACCATTCCACATGAAATACACCAGCTATTGTATGAGAAAAACCAATTAAATCCAAGACAGAAGAGATGGAAAGAGAAGGAAATAACCATTGAAGTATAGTTTTGATATTTGAAGCAAAACTCAGTTTTAGCCTACTGGAATGGGCTCAGTAATGAATATTTAACTTTTTCTCACCCCACTCTTTCCCCAACCAACTTGGATTCATAGAGCTGTAAGATGTCGGTGTAGAACCAGCATGCGTTTGAAACTTCCTACGTATATTGTTTGACTACCAGTCAGTCAAGCACGACATGTGTGGAAAGAGCTGTCATGGCTTTAGGTTAGATAGACTATCATCAGTGTATATAAGCCGAAGTTAGAAATAACAACCCCAGTTTTTAAAATTGTGTACTCCACACAACTTTTTTCCATTTCTCGTTTGTCGCCAAATGGAGCAACTTTCACTACTTATAATAATTGAAAATGATTTATTACTTTATATATTTTACTATTATACAACATACAACATACAACATCACCCACCACTTTTCGTTAAATCAATCATTTGCTGATTGTACTGGAATCACTTCCTCTTCTAAAACCTTGACCTGCTTTTGGTGGGTAACTATGACCGCCAATAACTATAGCTTCTTCAGCGTCTAGTGGATCACAAGTACACCATGCACTTTTGGATGTTCTATCCATCACTTGATTGATATGCTCACCACATCCTGTCCATGATTTGTGTTGACAAATTCCGCAAATTTCTGTTCTGCACATTTTGTTTATAGTATAATTTGTTTGATTAAATTGGCGTTTATATAGTTGATTTGTAGGGGATAAAACTTTTGTATTGACCGAAACGTATGATGGTATAATACAATATAACTTTGTAAATGAAAAAGGATGTGGAGAAACTTTATACAAGGTGGAGATTTTCAAGTCTATTTATATGGATTACTAAAGGATAAGCGAAACAAAAATGGATATTATGTATGTATCTCGTGACTATTAAGTCATCACTCATTAGGAACATTACATAATTGATATGAAATTTAAAAAATCAGCGACTCATTTCAAAAGTCATATCTACAAGATAACGTTACAAATTCAACTTTTGTGTCCGAAAGAAGAAATGCGAGCCGCAATTTTAGGCTCAATCCGGAAACTCTCCTTTGATCCATTCCGACTTGTAGCTTGAAATCATCGTCACATCGCATATATACTTCCTTTGCATATTTTGTTTCTCCTTTACACAACTTACGTGTGACACGGAATTAAAATGGGTTAGGGTGTATGAAAATCTATTATTGTATACATGTAAGCCTGGTGCCATTTCTAGGACTGTCTTCCCGACTAGCAATGTAAAAAAAAAAATACAATAACGCCATTTTTATTGATAATCTTGTGCATTTCAATTTACTACTCAATGGTTGGTTTGTTATTGTCTTTTGATGCTAGGGTTTAATAATACATTGCCTCTACTATCTGAAATAGTGCGTTAACAATTGCTCAATTACACTCGACCCACTTATCGCCTGATTATTTAATCAATGCTATTGTCATTTCTACAAAGCCATTAGTCTATTGTTTTTAATACTGCGGTTGGCTACTACTATTCATCATGTTTTGACGTTACATCTTTATATATTTCTGAAGGATGCTGCACAACAAATTATAAACTTATTTACCTTGTTGACAAACGTTTTCATAAATACTTTTTTTCAAACCTAGTACTGTAAGTACTCAGTCGGTCAAACATATTAACAACCCCCAGTTTGTGCACGGTGAGCTTCTATCGTATCGCCATCTTCTAGGTCCAAATCATTAGGTGTTTGGTCTGCCAATATTCTTTGTCCCTCAGCCAAAAACCTCAATGCATTGAAATCTTTCCCTTGTCTCTTACAAAAAGCTTCCATCAATCTTTTCAATGGCGTATTTCTCTTGATCTTGAAAAATATCTCAGCTGATCCATCACTTACTTTCAAATTGATATGTGTAGCATCTGGTTTTTCTTCTTTAGCTCCAGTGAGTTCGTTTTCTTGAGGTGGAACAGGTGGGGTGCCGCCGTTGTTATCTGAGTCTGACATTTTCGTTTAATCAATCAATTATTTGTTGTTGTTGTTTGGCTCTTTTTTGTTGCCCTTGGAAAAATTAAAGTTAGACACACACAACTCGAGAACTAGGCAATTTTGGAACCAGTTGCACGAATCTACTATAAAGTTACTCTTACATTGTACATCTCATAGCACTGTTTAAAGGTGTTGACGCTTCGTTACACTGTTATCTTCTATGTTTATCGGATATTTGACTCTTGAGTTATTATGAAAATATTGAGTATTCCTGAAGTCATTCTTTCCGAGTCCTCGCTTTTGAGCCGGAACTGAAAATTGCCAAATTTTAGTGGTATAAGTAGCAACTATATCAAATTATATAAATCTTCTAACCTTTAAATCACTACTCGGTTGATCAACAACGTCATTTACACTCAAATTCTTTTATTAAACCTAACTCCAAGTTTCTAGCAACTTGGTATTGAAAATTAAACCATTACCTTTCGCAACATAATTTAATTTTCTTTCCATGTCCAAAGTTGTTATGTCCAGTTCTCCTCAATTAAGTTCATCTTTATTAAGGTTGAAGTTATTGGATGCTTTGAGAAGTGGTGACCACGCAAAGATAGAGTCCATCACTTCAGAGTTGAACTCAACAAAACCTTCGTTACAAACCCAAGATATAATACAGTTGAAGCAAACAATACTACATTATGCAGTGCAAGTCAGTTCTTTGTCAACAATTCAATACTTGATCCACAATGGCTCGACTTTTAATATCGATATTAATGCACAAGACCCCCAAGGCAATACTCCCTTGCATTTGGCTGCCATGTCGAATCGAAATGATGTTGTCAAATACTTGTTGGCGTTACCAAATATCAATGACACAATTTTGAATTTAGACAAGAAACAACCGGTCGAGGTTTGTAAAGACTTGAACATAGCCCAGTTGATGCAATTTGAAAGAGCTAAATTTGTTGAAAAATCAGCTTGTGAATTGAGAAAATATTTCAGTGAGAGAGATTACGATAATTTAGAGTCCCTTTTAATCACAAACCCAAGAGCAAGTGAGCTTTTGGACATAAACGGCGCTGATCCAGAAACAGGAAACACAGTTTTACACGAATTTATCAAAAAAGACGATTATCAAATGTGCGAATGGATATTGAAGCACGGTGGAGATCCTTTCAAAAGAGACAAAAAGGGTAAACTTCCAATTGATTTGGTCCATTCTAAAAATGAGCCACTCAAGAAATTGATCAAGTCTTCATCAAAAGATCAAACCATCATGGACCCAGTCACATCAACAAATAGTGCTATCAAATCCGGCAACGCCCCTGTGTACAAAGGGTATCTCCGCAAGTGGACCAATTTCGCCAGTGGTTACAAGTTGAGGTATTTCGTGTTGGACCAATTTGGAATTTTGTCCTATTACACAAACCAAGATGATACGATGAATTCATGTAGGGGATCTTTGAATTTAGGGTATGCGACTTTGCATTTGGACTCTTCGGAAAAATTAAAGTTTGAGATTTATGGTAAGAATGGATTGAGATGGCATTTAAAAGCCAATCATCCTATTGAAACCAACAGATGGGTGTGGACTTTACAAAATGCCATAACTATCGCAAAAGACAATATCAAGAAAAGAAATAAAGGATTGCCGCCAGTTGAGGAGTCTGAAGAGCATGAAAAACATCATCGATTAAAAATTCCAGGTAGAAAAAAACACTCACGTAATTCAAGTGTTCAAGATGCCGACGTCAATGAGTCCACTTTCCGCACAAAAGTCCCTGCTGGTACTACTGGTGTAGAAGGTACAAGAGCCAGTGTAGAAGATCAGTATAGTTATCAAACTGATAATGAAAATTTCGATTATGAAATAGACGATCTAGAAACTGATTATGACTCAGATACTGAAAATAGCATAGACTTGAGTCAATTAAACGACCATATATCAACTACGAGAAGATCACTCCAAGTTGAGATCAGTAGTTTATTAGACTTATTTAATCTGGTATTGAAAGATCCGACGTCCAATTCAACAGATGCTGAGGTTTGCAAAGTTGGCTATGCAACATTGAACTCCATAAATGAGTTGATTTTTAATTACAACAATCATATAGATTCAAGGGATTTGAAATTGAAGAAAAACTTGGACCGTCAATATGAGGTGAACAAATTATGGGAAAAGTCCATACATCAGTTGGAAAATGAAATAAAGGAGCGCGAAGCCAAATTAGCTCAATTCCAAGGACAAAAGAAACAACTCAAGAAATTATTTTCCAATGGTGTAAATTCAAAGTCTGGTGGTACAAACTCTCCGTTACCTTCCCAAGGTGATGCAGGTAATTTAGATAAAGGTTTGAATGAAGAACAAGTCCATGAAGTTGATGAAAAATTAAAACACTTGCCTGAAAAAGATGCCTCACACATGCCAGGAGCATTACCCGATGATGTAATAGGAGAGATTTTTGGAGAAGATTCGGAGGATGAATTTTTCGATGCTGATGAGTTTGAAGATGATGAGGAAGCAGAGAACGATGTGAATGAGACGCAAAATGAATCAGATAAGAATTTGGGTAGTGCCGCTATTGGCGGTGTTGGTGGTGTAGCTGGTGTGGCGGCCACCGTAGCCGCAGCTCACGAAGCAGCTAATGGAGAAACAAAAGAAGCAGAGGTATTACCTGAAAATAAAGACGTGGGAATTGATGAATATGAGCAACAAATACCACAAGATCAAAGATTGCAAGAACAACCAGATGACCATTACGAAGGAAAAGTTCAAGGCGCTGAAACTCAACAAAGTGGAGCTCCAGATGAAGCCATTCAAGATGGTGGGACTAAAGCAGGTGCGGTTCAAACAGGAAATGTTCAACCAGACAAGAGTGAAACAAAACAGAAGAAAGAGATCCCTGAAGAAACACCTGAAGAATCTGGTCTCAATCAAAGTCAAAATCAAGTCAATAAAAAAATTCAAACTGAAGGGTCTTTTCTTGGTTATGAAGTACCTCCAAGAGAAAAATTATCAATGGATGAAGATAATAGACCAAAAGTTGGGTTATGGGGTATATTGAAATCCATGGTAGGTAAGGATATGACGAGAATGACATTGCCTGTTTCATTCAACGAGCCAACATCATTATTACAAAGGTTAGCCGAAGATATTGAATACAACTCATTGTTGAATACTGCTGCAGCTTGTGATGACTCCACATTGAGATTGATTTATGTTGCGACATTTGCAGCAACGGAATATTCTTCAACCATTGATCGTATTGCAAAACCTTTCAATCCACTTTTAGGTGAAACTTTTGAATACTGTAGGCCAGATCAAAATTACAGATTGTTTGTTGAACAAGTCAGCCATCATCCTCCAATCAGTGCTTGTAGAGCCGAGTCACCTAAATGGGATTATTATGGAGAAAATGCAGTAGATTCGAAATTTTATGGAAGATCATTTGATTTCAAACATTTGGGTAAGATGTTTGCAGTCGTCAGACCCGATAATGGAGTCATCGACAAAAACGGCAACAAACAAGTTGAAGAGTTGTATTCGTGGAAAAAAGTCAACACATCAGTCGTGGGGATTATGTTGGGTAATCCCACTGTTGATAATTATGGGAAAATGATTGTTGAAAACCACACCACCGGTGACATCATCACCGTCGATCTCAAACAGCGTGGTTGGAGAGCTTCTTCAGCTTATCAGTTATCAGGACAAGCGTTGGATGCTAAAGGCACACCGAAATGGGCAATGGGTGGACACTGGAACTCCAAGATATACGGGAAAAAGATCCCATCTGACCAACAACAGCAGGCACAATCTGGCCAGAGACGCATGTCTGTCCTTGACGATTCCACCAAGACCTCATCTGATCCGGATTCAGGCAACAAGTTTTTGATTTGGCAGGTGACTCCAAGACCGAAAGTGCCCTTCAACTTGACCCAATTCGCAGTCACTTTGAACGACGTCAACGATAACTTGAAACCGTGGTTGGCTCCTACCGACACCAGACTCAGACCGGATCAGAGAGACATGGAAGAAGGTAGATACGACAAAGCGGCCGACGAGAAACACAGAGTCGAAGTCAAACAGAGACAAGCCAGAAAACAAAGAGAGGAGGCCAAACAGCCATACGTGCCAAACTGGTTTATCAAGAAAAAGCATCCAGTCACTGGAGACACGTTTTGGGAGTACAATGGGAAGTATTGGCCACAACGTAAGGAGAAGAATTTGGCTGATGCCGGTGATATTTTTTAGATATTAAGTAGAAATAATGAAAATGATATTTATAACATTCAACACTGTAGAAACATCAACTGTGTAATCTCAACATCAACACTTGTATTTTTATTTCCCGTACTACAAATATAAATAACGATTGATTAAAATAATCTTTTATTTAATTTTACATATATTTCATGTCTTATACAAACGTTCGTTGGTTTTGCATAGTTCCTAGGTTATCTGTGGAGTATTTTGCAGGGTTCACTGTTTTGATGGTGTCGGTGCTTAGGTGGTGCAACAACGGCAACCGTTGCTCAAAGTTACCACTAGTTTCCTGCGTCACCAAGCTGCATAGCTCATCCTCCTCATCTTCTTCGTCAATGATGGCCGATTCCTGCGTCTTTTTACATTCCTCTTCAACTGACCTTGCACTTGTAATACTAGTTGTGTCTGGAACTATCGATGACGGAATGGTGAGTCCATCTGAACTTTCAATACTTCCATTCTCATCTGATGACGAGCCAGGCTCTGGGTTGGATTGTTTGGCAAACGAATTCGATAAACTGTCCCGAATTGAATCTTTCCTAGTATTGTATATGCCTGGACTGGGTGGGTTTCCTTGAACCAATTCGTCAATGTTTTTCGCCGTCTTTTCGTCCAACTCATACGCTGGTGCTGGCTCATTAGGTAATGCCATTGGTATAGATGGGATTCGACTCAATGGATCCTCGGGGATCGACATCGACCTTATCAAAGGCGAGCTAGGAGCTGAGGTTGCTTCTTCAAACGTTGGCAATTGTTCGTCAATCGAGTCTTCCGTGTATGTTTTAATCGAGACCCCGTTGTGATTGAAGTTTGGTGTTTTGAAAATAGGAGACGTCACTTCATCGTATTTCGGTAATTGAATCGACGTGTCATTACATTTCGAGCTCAACAACATCAACGGCGTATCAACAACGACTTCATAATGATGCATTTTGAAATTGTCCTTAGGATCTGGCTTGGAGATCCGGAAACAAACTTGTAATCGGTGACTAATTTGAATGTGTCTATAATTCGAGTCGGGATATAAGGCTCTATTTACAAGTGTATAGCCATTTTGAATATTTTCAGGCGGGTCATGCTTGGACGTCATATCATCAGATAAATAATTTGGTAAATTTGCCTTCAATTCGTGTAATCCAATTTCGTCAACGTTGGCTAAATTAGTTTCTAATGCTCCTATGATTGGTGATGAAGGTGAAGAGTCATTGACAATTGAAGCTTTTCTCGAGTTAACGGGCGAACTCAATTCATCACGGTCTTCATTATTTGCTAATTTATCTATTCTTGTCGTCAAAAATGGTAATGCAATATTGATATCCAACGGTGATGCTATCATAGCTTTGTTATCTTGTCTTTTATGTTTTGAAATGTCTTCTTCTAGCTCGTAACATGAATACAAAAGATTGTTATCGGGACATTTTATAATCTCCTCTTTAAATGGATCGTGTGAATTGCTCGAAGTTTGTTTATACTTTGTTTTCAATTCACATAATGAAACAATTCTTTCTCTGGTTTTATTATCTTTGGAATGCAAAGAGTAAGGATCTTCACCATCATAATCATATTCTCTTGATAAATCTTTTGAAATGTACGTTATTCTTTCAAGAACATTGAACTTTATCCTTTTCACTACGACATCTTTCACCAACGGTACCAATTTAACATTGATGACATGTTCACAGCCCAACGATACATATTTCCTTGGAAATGTAATTATATAATGGATGGCATCATTCCAAACTCGATTAACGTAAATTGGTTTATCAGCTATTGAATTTGCGAAATTTGGAGGAGTTCTGACCATCGGAAGATTATAATTTGCCTGAATTTTCAATTTTCTATTCAATTTATCACTTATTTTGTTGAAGTTTACTTGAAGTACGTGATTCAATGAGCCATTTATCGAAGTTACTGAAGGCGGAATATTCTCAGGCAATTGGATCGGAAGTAAAAATACATAAAGGCCAGCTTCATAAAGTTCATTCGTACTGCTTTTGCTTTTAATGATTGTCTCATCCATTAATTTATAATCAATTGTTCTTTTTGCTAAATCACCGGGATTTAAGTTTTTCAGTTTAATTTCATTTGTATTGCTGATATAATAATCAGATTCTCCTAGATTTGTTTCCCAAATAAGCGAACCAATTTTATACTTTTCTTTCGAATGGCCTTTGTTATAAGGGTCGCCAGTGGGCCATAGAATTTGTGTAATAGACTCAAATTTGATAGTTATATTCTGTATGGTTGATTCTTTAGCAACATCAATAACTACAGCGAATAAATGGGGAATAGGATGGTCACCATCGATTTTAGTCGACAACAACAGTGGTGATCTCGTGGACACATTTAGTTGGCTTGTTGAAGAACTTGGACTGGAGGAGGATGGAATAGACGCGTTGTCATCTTGATCGACAGCTGTCAGAACACCGTTCTCGACATCTTCGTAAGTGAAACTTGTACTGCTAGCAGGTGGTAGATAAATGCAATTATTTGTGTTTGAAACATATATTTTGATAGATTTCGAAACAGATCCTTGACTAGTAGTCTTCAAAGGTATAGGAGCTTGCAAACCCAAAGTCTCCAAAATCCCCAAGTCATCAAAACGTGATGAGTGTGCTTGATGCTGAGAGTGGTGAAAATGATGATGGTGGTTGTTTGACCTGGATGCTGATCTTGAATTACGCCCTGTGCTCAAAGAAGAAGATCTTAGCCTCGAGAACTCTTTTGGCGGAGAGATTCCATGGTTTTCAGAGTGTCTCCTCAACTTGTGGAACCCAAAATGATGCATCGTGAGGGACTGTGAGTGGAAATTGCGTTGGATGAAGTTGGTGAAAAAAAGTAAGTTGGTTGTAGGTTTTAGAAAAGATTATATAATATTATCTTTTGCATATCCTTACTCTGTCTACTGATAAAAGAAACTTAACCGCAAAAGCGAATAAAATTGAAAAAAAAAAAATTAAAAAAAAAAAAAAAAAAAAAAAAAAAATTATAAATCAAAAAAAAAAAAA
>JAKTVI010000066.1:0-21674 GCA_030557115.1 Insectozyma chauliodis | reverse complement strand
TTCTCAACACTTATCGATCACTAGTACTGGTTTGTATCATTCGACATTAGGGAAGATTGGATATCTTGGTGAAAATTCGCTTTTCTACAGCAGTTTCGAACCTCTCCCTACATCAGAATCTATTGATGGTACCTTACTTGCAGTTTCCACTCTTCCTGAGTTACACAATTGTTTCGGTCATCCAGGGAAGATTAAGGAATATAAGATATATTATCATGTCTAACAACAGTACTTTACAACATCCCAGTCAGAATAAGCAAATTGTTCTTTCAATTCTTCGAGAAACTGTGCAAATGTATATGTGCCAAATACTTTTCCGTACACCGTACTTTTAAACCAGCAGTAAGCTGAACCTGGATTAATCTGTTGTGCGAGAAACTTTTTGTTAGTTTTGCAAAAACAGGATGAGTACTTAACTGCGAAACAATTAAGTATCATCAGTAATACACCTTGTTTGTACTATCCATTAAAGTAGTTAGACGCAATTGTTATGATGTCTTGTGATTCAACCGCACCGTTTTCTTGCACAATCGTTATGAATTTTACAGGCATTGAGAATTCAGTACGTCTCCAGTAATATTTGTCCTCCTTTCCGTAGTACTTATTTGAATTTGCTGGATGCCTCCGGGCATTTAGTTGAAATCTCTTGCCCGCATACAGATTGCTATTCCTTGAAGCTCTGGATCTTGGCATTATCTGTCTAATCGTACTACCAAAAAGGTGGAAAAAATTATTACTTGATTGTATGAGTTATGCAATCAATTAACAAAAGCCACGTGATCTGTAAAAACGGACTGTTATCTAAATATATATATTCTCAAACAATCGAAAGTTTTGTCAAGTGTTAGTTAGTTTGTGTAGTTGACTCAATTGTTGTTTAATCCTACCTAGTTGTACGAATCTCAAACGAATGAATCAATTTTTATCTCCTCGTCTCTCTGAATGAGGGTGCGCGAGGGTGCATGATTTGAGTGGCTCAATACTGTAAGATGTCACTGTTAGATTCTTTTTGTCTATTCTAAAACGTTTGATTGAAACTAAAATTAGAAATAAATAAAAAATGGGGACACAATCACAAAGCAAAAACATACGAGCTTAAACGATAGATAGCTCGTAGAATTTGACAAATCAGTTTTGGAAGTTGGTGTCGCTCATCGCATGGTGCAAGTTTAAGTAAACAAGATCAAGTGAAATGAACCTTTGTCTAATACGAAGCAGGCTACCATATAAAACAATCAGTTTGGAATACAGACGCCAGTGTCTTAATAGCTTATTACACATTGGGCTTTCAAAATTACACTAGAATCGTTTATCAAAACTCTTATTATATAATGTTTCGAATTCACTTCAGGAATTATACAATCAATTGAGCAGTTGGTAGCTACACAATAACAACACATTTTCAGTATCGTAAGCATGACTAAATATAAACTGTAATTCAAAACTACAGTAAGTTTTATGTCGAAAATCAAACATGCTGTTAACAAGCTGCTTCTGCAAAATTAAAATTCACTATAAAAGTGAATTTTTTAGAAAGTGGAATATTCTTTGGTTTTGACAAGACCCACAATAATAATTACTAAGAGTGTAACCTACTAATCAACTGAAAAGATGCTTTGTAAATTTAGATTTAAGCATATAAAACATTTGATTGACAGTTTATTTTGACGGTTTTTCTCTTTTTTTTTTTTTTACGGTATATATTAGGTAAAACTACTATGTAAAAACCTACGTTGGCTTTTATCGCCTATTTTCTTCTAGTTGGTCTTTCAGTTTTCTCTCCAATTCCATTTTGATTTACGATGAGAAAGTGGATGTTTAAAAAAATCAAGTATAGAACGCCTATTGGACTTTATAGCCTTGGCTCTCTTTTCTTCTACGCCAGAATTTTTCTGAAATGAATTTTGTTCAATTTGAGGTTCAAAAAAGTCTTTGAGTTTTTGTATCGCCTTGTTATTAATTGGCTTGTCTTCTATTTTATCCTTGTCATCTAAATCCGAGTTTTGATTAGCAAAATCAGGCTGAGTTTTATACACCAAATAATAATTATATTTAATACGATCTAGATATGGATAGCACAACGCATATTTTGGATGTTTCAAAATCGAGCTCACGATAATTACAATCTCATCGAATTCTAGATCGGCGTCCTGATGGTGCTGCAAATTGTCGGTCAAGAGTACAAAATCGTTTAGGATGCACTCAATGTCCAGACACAGCTGGAGTTTGTTCTCAAGCAATTCGAATATTGTGAGATTGGGTCTGATTTGCGTCAAAATCACAGTAGTCAATTTGTTAATTCCAGTAGGACGGCGCTTGGAAAAGTCGTGGTTCTCATTTGATTGAGACCTAAGATCAATTAATATATCCAATAGCTCGACAGTTTTGGTCTCATTGATGTGAATATCATATATATTTGAGCATTTGTAAATCAGCTCCACCAAATTGGAAAATTCAGAGTATATCGTACCAGTTTGCAAATACTCAATTGCAGCATCAATTATGTAGTTGAATTTGTTGTTTCTGAAGAACAAGACGAAGCTTTCTGTAAATTCTGGATTGAGTTTCAATAAGTACACTAAATTATCAAAACATTTCAACATTTCAAAGAACAAATTTGGATAAGTAACTGATTCATCAATCAAATAAATCATTTTGATCAAATAAAAGCTGAATTTGTATTCATTGGTTTGATACCGTGTGTTTGAACAACTGAATGTGACATAACTTTCTGTATTCATTAGACGCTATTGATTAGAGAAAAAAAATGTGCAACTACTACACAAACTATAATAATCTTCTAGGCAACTCTGTCGGCTAAAACTTAATCCTTTATTAACTGCTCATATCTTTCACCTAGTTCATTTTTCAATAAATACTTTTTCACATTGACTCCATATCTATAACCGGTTATTTTCTTTTGACTTGAAATTACTCGGTGACAGGGGATAATCAATGCTATTTTGTTCAGTCCACAACAATTTCCTATCACTCTGCTAGACGTGTTCAACTCTTTACTTAATTCATTGTATGTTTTTACTTGACCAATCGGAATAAGCTCCAATTTAGACCATAGTTTCCTCTGCAATGAAGTGCCAAAGATAAGTTTAAATTGGATATTTTGAGACACTTTGGGATCTCGTATCAAGTTTTTACATTTCTCAATGGTCTCGTCGACTTCAGGTGAGGTTTGTATTGTAGATAATGATTTCAATTGGTACAGGGCAGACAATTTTTTGAAATCAGAAGTCAAAGTATCTAGCAACACAGATGTGTTTGATCCAACCGACAAATAATAAACAACCCCTTTTTTGTCAATTACTATCAAAAGTAGATACTCCTGTGTTTCTATAGTGGTATAGTACAAAAACATGCTTGATTGTTTAACGTGTTTGGTTTGTACGTGACGCGGAGAACTGATTAAATAGCAAAAGGAAAAAAAAAAAAAAAAAAAAAAGAAAACAATAAATGAAAATAAAAATAGAAATGTACTGGACATTGTGGTGCGTGCTCCGATCTCCTCCAAATCTACAAGATCTTAAAAATATTTCATAAATTTTTTGTATTTGTAAATAGCTTCCCTAAAATTTAAACTCAATATATGTAAGTATTGATTTGAACTAAAAAATGATTTTTGATTAATAAAAGTTAAACAAAAGATGTTTCTATTGAAATAAATTCATTTTCATTATAATTAACGTTAAAAAAGTAAAAAACATGTTTACTCGCTAGTGACTGTTGTTGTTTGTTGTTGTTTCAAAGGTTGTTTTTTCGTAAATTTCGACATTCTCAAAGTTGGGATGATGTTCTGAGATTGTGAAGATCTCATGTTGGGTCTTCTTTGTGGGAGATCTTCATTATTGATCATTTCTGCATAACTGTAGAAACTTAATGAAGATTTCGAATGATGTAATTTTGGTGGAGATATTGGGGAGGTGCATGTAGTAGCGTTGACCTCTGGTGCGGTAGTGACATTCGTATCTATGTTATTTGTAAAACTAGATGTACTGACTTGAGAATTTTTCCTTGACATTGAAGGTCTACCCAAAGCAGCATTTAAGGCTAAAACAGAAGAGTTTCTTCTGTTTGGATGTATCATTTCTATATCTTCCAAATTTGTAAGTTTGTCGTTACAAATTTGAGCGCTAGCATCCAAAGAAGGAGGAATGTAATCTTCGTTTTTTAAATATTGACCAGTGGTTAAAGAAATCGAGGAATTGTGGGTTGAAGATCTTGGTCTTCTGAATAAGTCTTTGTTGTGTAAGCTGTAATTGTTTAAATTTGGTGATGTGTTGTTGGTTGGAGTAATGTTCTTCAAAGAGCTCAATGACAGAATTGAATTTGCTCTTAAAGCTGGTTCAAATACACAGCTATCTTGAACGCTTCTTTCAAATATACATGAATCGTGCAAATCATCGGAATTTATGCTTTTCAAGTTTTCAATTGTTGAAGAGCTTGAGTTTTTTGGTGAGTTTTTAATCAAATCTTCTTGTTGAGAAGAAGCATTTGAAATCTGGTCGTCGTCCAAACCAAATGTAAATAAAGACAACTTGTGCTTGGTGGAGTTGGATCTTGAAGGAGGCATGGTTTCAGTGGCTGACATGGTAATTATAAGTATTGGATTTTATGTTAGGAAAACAAAACTATAGAGTGTTTGTAAAATGATTGTAATTAACAAAGTGAAGTCGAGAGTAACAGGTGATGTTGAGGTGGGATAAAAGTAGGCACTGAGTGTGTCTGGAGGAGGGTGAAAATTGGATGGATATATATATTTCACAACAGGTACAAAATTTATAATAATTAGATAAGATAGTACTGGCTGACCAACAATATTACTGATGTTGTGATGTCAATTTTGGCTTTGGTCACGGACACGCATACATGATGTTTTTATTTTTTATTTATTTTTTATTTATTTTTTATTTTCTTCTGATTGAAATTTTATTTTTATTATGAGGAAAATGTCGGTTGTTCTTTTGCTGGTGGATCTACCAACCAATCAAAACGATTGTGTTTTGTTTCCACGACAAATGTGCATCATGTAAATTTTGGATCTGGTTTTTGAAAGGAGCCTTAGTATACAACAAAAAAATATAGGTTAAAGAGACAATTTCACTATTAAATCGAGAAATTTTACAATGTTATACTACGTTTTGAGTCAAAGAGCTAAACTACTGTTATTCGAAGAATTGCAAATGTGTCGTTAATGTCGTCTGTCTGTCGTCTGTCGTTTGTAGGGCAAAAAAAATCATCATGACGATATTTTTGATCATACTAAAAAATTGTGCAGTCCAATAACAACTAATTTAGTTTGAAACAATAATTGCATCCTACTTTAAACAAATACTTCAATCTACGCTGATTCTCTGTCTTTGAAAAAGTAGCAGGTTATGATTAACGCTCTGTTAATTTGTGGTTGATAAACTGTGTTTTGATAAGCAGAATGCCGTTGCAAAAACGACATTTATTTAAAAATTGCAAAAACACTAAATTACATGTCCGTCGTGGTTCGACAAGGCACCACCAAATTTGGCTGTCCCCCATGATAAAATTATGCATGTATTTGCAAGGCGAAAAAAAATGTTGCGTCCATCATCTAGCAGAATATTAAAGCGATCGGATCAATAAAATTAAGGATTGTCTGCGGCAAAATTATTCAAATTACACCCCCTAATACATGCTAGAGAAACACCACCACTGTTTTTTTACGTAGTCGTACATTCTTCAAAGGGATCACGTGCCACAAAGAAAATTACAAAATATTTAGCTCCAAGGTCTTACACACAATAGTATATTGTCCGACATCACAGTCTAGAAGAATTTGCAATTACAATTCAATGTAAATATCAATACTAAAATCCAAAAGTGCAAGATGATCAACTTTACTACTTACTTCTTCACTGTTTGGCGTCATCCAATTTTGTTGGTCTTCAGCGGACTCTATTGATAGTTTTTCGAAACCTTTTGGAAGTTTATTTGACACGGGGTGCCAGATTTATAATTTTTTTTTTGTAGTTTTTGTTTAATAAGTCTCGAATTTTCTGTGGTGACCCGCCTGGTTCTACACCAGAATTTTTTCAGGTGTTTTACTTTTGCAGCTATACCGAACGCTGATCTGTAATTTGGTAGTTCCTTCAATATGAAACAATCTTTTAATTTTGTTGACAATGTCTGCTGCCTCTTTAATATTTTACTCGTCGTGCTGCATTTTTCGATGATTCTACAGTTCGAATCTTAAATTCTGAGTACTTTTTTTCTGATTGCAACAACTATCGGATTTATTTTCAATTTATTCACTCAAAGCAATTTCTCTTAGTTTTTCTGGTGTTAACTTGCAACAACATTACTAACCGATAACAAGAATCAACAAGAGAGCGATCTTTATCAAATGTCTCAATTTCACTTCACTTACAGCAATGAATCAGAAGCAATTTCTTGATAATAATGCAAATTTCTGATTATTATCTGCCGAGAAAACGGAACTCATAAAGCTGCACGTGTAAAACGATGGACTCCGTAGTCATATACTCTTGATTAGCAAAGGAGTCTGGAATGTAAATCCCAATGCTCAGGTAGCCACTCTGCGCTATTCCGGTGTTGGATTAATGATACGCAGTGTTTAATCCAGGAATGTACTTATTGATTGCCATCAATGAATTCAAACCTCAAGATAACTACAAATTGTATGGGTCGTGTGTCGTGGTCAGTTTACAGTTTATACCCTATTTAGTTTTGTCACTTTTGTAGAGCATTTTTTGACACTTCTTCGATCATTGGCGACATCGTACTTTGTAATACTTCGTAAAATTAAAGTTCACGGAAAATGTGTAAATTTCAATGTGTGTATTCTTTACGATAAAGATCATATGGAATACCATCTTTAATGAAATATTTCACAATACCCTATTTTTGTTGATATATACTGTAATGATGACATTTCTCAGGGCCAAGGTAAAACGACCACTTAGTTTTCACTAAATTAAATCATCAATTATTCTAGTCAATTGAGCTCGATAAAAATTGGTAGCTGAAACTGCCATCATGATGTACAGCAATTTCTTTGTCGCTCTTAGAATCAAAACATATCCCAATTGGTAAGTTCGATTGTTTTTCTATTTTAGTAGTTTGAAATTTTTTGAATTCATCACTGTTTCACTTGAACCGAGTTGCAAAACTTTATCTTCCTTGAGTTACCTGATTACGCAAAATTCAAAGCAAAAACGACAGATTGGTTTAAATTTGGTTTTAGACTTTTTGTCTTAGTGTCGAGTTGCAACTTTATCACTACCGGTATATGGTAGCACTCGAATTACCTTATTGAAAACAACAATAACAACTATCAATGCCCAGACAAGAATAAATGACTACTGGTTCATCTAGCTCAAACATACAAAATCTCAACATAATTCTACTGAAACAACAACAACCAGTGATAATACCACGACACTCTTTTACAAAAAGTGAGTTGGAGAGGAATCGAAGTGGGACATTGAATTCTATAGATATACCGTTTCAATCGGTTGATCGAGACCGTTCCAATGAGCCATTTAAACCGATACAGAGCAAAAGCAACTTATCCAGCTTGAATTCTTTGCATTCAGAAAGCCCCACATGGCTCTTGAGTGATTTGTTATCTAATCTATCTTCTTTAAAAGATAAAGATGAATATGCGATAGTTTCAAAATCAAATGATCTCATAAATCTTTTCCAGTCGTATCCAAATTTGAAGCAAGAAGTGCAGATTAAAACGGTTCTACCGCGAATACAATTCATGTTGTATCATGAGATATCAGAAGTACGAAGCTCTTGTTATAAAATATTAAGATATCTAATAGTTGACTACGAAAACTTGTCTTTGCTAATACAATCAAAACTACTCATTTTCATCATACTCAGCTTTACTAATCCTAGGCCTTCAACAACTTCTATCGAGTTGGAGCAAGCATTGAAGTTGATACGGGAATTTTTGAAAATTGAGAATGGAGTCAACTTGTTATCTTGCGGGGTGATAAAGTCATTGATATCGGTGGTTACAACCGATGAGTGTGATTTCTCAACGGAGACAAAAATCACAGAAGGATTTAGGAACGTATGTTTGGAGACAATTTGTGAAATATCAATGCTAAAACCAGAATTGATTTTCCATTCAGGCGGATTCAAGTTAATAATTAATTCAGTTATTGAAGGAAGTATAGAAATTTCATTGACATGTTTGTTCGTTATATTAAAGATTCTAAATTTTCAAAATTCAAGAAAATTTTTGAGAAACGGGTTTGATTTGGACTCTTTAATATCTGTGTTTTCGAATCTTGATTATGAAGATGGCAAATTTAAACGAGTTTCCAATTTTAAGTTACAAAAAATCTCATTTTTAATCAGTCTATTATTGAAAAATTTCAATGGGTTGATTGCCTACTCAATTAATGATTTCACCAGTATCAAAAACTTGTTGATCAATTTACAAAAGAGAAATTTCAAACTACGGGATTGCATATTAGATCTATTATTAGACTTGTTTAGAGTCAAGGTCTTTCCATGGTTGAAAACTAGTCCTATTGGTGAGTACATGATGCAGCTCAATAGATATAACAAAAAAGACTTTTTATACGAGTACAGCCCCATAGAGGAGCCATTCGTTGATAGTATTGCAAACCACTACCAAGGAATGCTAGCATTGGTGTTTATTAAAAATGATGTTTTCAAATATTTAATTGAAATAATTGATACAGACGATGAATTGAAAGCAAAAGCTTCCTTGTTGTTGATAAATTTATTTAAAATTGCAAATAATAACCTTCCACCAGAATTCATAAACATAGATTACAATTTGTCAAAGTACTCTTCATTTGATATAGTCAAAGCTACTAGAAATTTATCTCAACTAACGCCAAAATACAATCAGTACGTTAAATCGAGTATAAAGCATATAAATTCCGCGTCGAGATTAAAAATCGATGACAACGAATTCAAAACAATGATTCAAAACAGCAAAATCTTGACTATCAAAGAATATGAAGAATGGAATCTAACCATATTGCTGGATTTAATTCAAGGGCCTTTAAAAACTACAAAACGTTTTGAAGAAGTATTGGAAAAATCACCAAAATTTTTCAAAAGGTTGATGTCTTTTTACAGACCCTTCAAATATCGGTTCTCAATCATCCCTGTGTCAAACAAAAACTATCTGAGATATATCAATATTGGATGCCAATTGATTGAATTGTTTCTAGGTCTGGAACTTGGAGCAAAGAATTTCTCAACCAGCAAGCTTTTGCCGCAAATGAGTGAAATTTTGTGCCAAATAGATCCGTTCAGTGGTATTACGTCTAAGGATCCGATATTGAGCAAAAAAAGATTAGAATCAACTACTTCAGTCGGGTATATACGTTTCATTGGGGTTCTCAGCTCTAGTTTGTTAGGATTGAGAATGATGGAACAATGGCAATTTTTCACTTCATTCTTAAACATCGTTTCCTCAAGCCTTGCCGACACAAGTAACAATTTGTTTATAATCACGCTATTTAAGTATGTTGATTTTTCTGTTGAAGCAAGCCCATTTGTTAATGTGCTTGATTTCTCATTGAAAAACTCCAACTTGAAAATCCGAAACTACCTTGTGAAAAATTTATTACCCCGACTACTACAAATCAAAGAATGTGAGCTTTTTGTTATCAAAAATTTGGTATGCAATTTATACGATTCAAGCAAAGAGATTATCATAAAGTCAATCGAGTTGTTATTGACCTTTTACAAGGACGAAAATTTTGCAAATATTAATCAATTGATAAGCTTGAATCCCCCGATATCAATACTTGAAAAATACCCAACTGGAAGAAATTTGATTTCATGCTTTTTAAGAACTTCAAGAGGGTTCAAATACCTTGAAGACTCTGGGTGGCTAACGAAGAAATTTGAAGATTGGAAAAACATGTCTGATTTTCAATTTCTCAATAAGATTGAGAATTCAATATCAAACGCCTTTTTCCCTTACTTTGGTCATGATTCCAATGAATTGTCATTACACTTTTTCCAAGATTTGTTATCCACCGAAGACGGATTGAATTTTTTCCGAGTTGGACAAGGAAGGCAATTTTTGGAAAACATATTGATAGAAACCGAATCATTGTTTTTGAAAATCAATCAAGAACCATTCTGCGACATTGATAATCAAAACAGGCACAACTCGAGATTGATATGTTTGTTAAAACAGAACCTATGGATCATTGGGTGTGTCGGGTCGGGAGCTTTTGGTATCCAATTGCTCGACCCGATGTATAATCTATCACTAAAAACCTCCATCATCAACCTCATACTAGAAAACTTTGAATCTTGTCAAGTGTGGGAAATTAGGGGACTTTGTTTCTACATACTAGGATTGTTTTCGGCTACAAATGAAGGTGTTGAAATTTTGGACGAGTATGATTGGATAAGCGTGTTTGATCAATACGGAGTCAGCAAGCTGCTTTCGTATCCGAAATCGCCTTCTTTATTCAACATCACTACTGTGAACCCGTACCGAGATACAAGATATTACCAAATATTCAACAGTTTAACAGACACAAATTGCAACTTGAATCAAGACAAATTGTTTTACAAGATCCTCTCCTTGATTCAAAATTTAAATATCGTGTTATCGAGAATTGAAACCAAGGCGACTAGGGAATTGAATAAGATCAAACTAAGTGATCCAGAAATCTTTGAAGACGTAAATTTGTTTTTAGAGGTTATAAAGTTGATTGATAAAGGAAACTACTCGTATTTCAAACGGATTTATATATTTGGATTGTTTTCTGATACAAAAGTGTTGGAAAACATCTTGAAGAAAGAGAGAAGAAATTCTTTCAAAATATAAAGCATCACTTTTATTTGGTCTTGCGTTTTTTCTTAGCGTTGGTGATGTTTGATCCTGTTACGGCACCACCACCACCAGCGGTAGAAGTAGTAGTGTTTGCGGCTTGCTTATCATTTTTTTCATCCTCTTTGTCTTCATTCAACCCCAAGTTGAAATTCCTACCTTGGTATTCATTTCGGATCTCGGCATTTTCAATTGTGATTGGCTTGTAGTCTGAGCTTATCAACCCTGGCTGATTCCTCCTACACCAATTATCGATATTTTGCGGATTTGACTCGACGTTGATTAGATCGTCATTGATCAAATCGGGAATTTTCTCTATCAAGTATAGATTAACCAAATGTTTCTTATCGACTCTCCCATCTTGAATTAGATTCATCAACAGTTTGGAATATTTACTTAACCTAGGGTGATTTTCAAGTAATTGCGTCGCTCTGTTGAAATCTGGTTCTGTATCATCGGTTTCGACTTCAAATTCTTGTAAAAGACTTAGTAACGTTTGGTTTCTTCTGTGGAAATAATTTAGAGTCAAACGATGGTTTTTCTCCAAGTCATGCAATTCTTGTGATTTGTCAAACACTTTTTTAAACTTCTTCTGATACTGTTGATATATTTTCTGGTATTCCTCTTGAGACAAATCGTCTTTGATTTCTAACAATTCTTCTTCTATATCATCTTCATGATCTCGTTGTTCAACAGTATTGATACTATTATTGATGTTTTCATGTCCAAGTTCTTGTTCGGTCTTAATTATGGGGGCTTCAACTTCTGACATAATTTGGTGAAATTATCGCTGCGACAAAAGTGGAAAGAAATTTTATGAGTTAACCGTATTAAGGACCACAACAATCCAAGGCAATTCTTTAAATACAGTACAAATCGCTCAGGAACTGCAATAGACTGCTGAGCTATTCATCTCTACAGAATAAACAGTGACAGATTAAAGTAGATTCATATAGAAAAACATCAACACCTCAGTTTCCCAGTGTAAGTTTCTACAAAGCTTGACCGTTCACACACTAACAAATGTGTTGAATGGTTTCACCTTAGATTGATTGCTTGAGTTCTATCCATTGGTTGAAACCAAACCGTGCTGGTTGCAAACGAGTGTTCTCCAATTGATTATTCTCTGGCACTCTAGGTGAGAATCTCTCCCATCGAAGGTAACGTGACCCTGCAACACGAACAACGTAATTACGCTCTCTATTTTTCTTTTTTCACATCGCGTCTTATTAAATTTTCCAAGCACATTTATTATCAACCATGTCAATAGTCTCGTTAACTGGGATAGAAGTCCTCAACAACCCCGCCAAGTTCTCAGACTCATACGAATTCCAAATAACGTTTGAATGCTTGGAGCCCCTCAAAGAAGATTTAGAATGGAAATTGACCTACGTCGGCTCGTCAGACTCATTGGACCACGATCAAGAATTGGATTCAATTCTAGTCGGACCTGTGCCCGTTGGTATCAACTCGTTTTTATTCAAGGCCGACGCTCCACTGCCGGAACTCATTCCTGCTAGTGAATTGGTCAGTGTCACTGTGATAATCCTAAGCTGCTCATATAACGATAAAGAATTCGTTAGGGTCGGGTATTATGTAAATAACGAATACGATAGTGAAGAGTTGAGAGAGCAACCTCCTGCAAAAGTACAAGTTGATCACGTCGTTCGAAATATATTAGCTGAAAAGCCAAGGGTGACGAGGTTTAATATACCTTGGGACAATAATGAATCTCTGGAGGCACCTCCGCCTGAACAAGTTCAACAGGAGATAGAAGAAGAGGAAGAAGAAGAAGATGAAGAGGAGGAGGAAGAGGAAGAAGAGGAAGAAGAGGACGAGGATGATGATGAGGAAGATGAAGGCGATGGGGATGAAGTAGGTACACTCAACGATAAAGAAGAGGATATAGACATTGAAAGTGAAGAAGAAGAACAAGTGGTAAACACGCCAAAAGATTAAGAAAATACATAAGAATATTATTGTCTTTCTATAAACTATCCAAAATCTCATTAATTGTTTGACTTGTCAATTTAATACACTCAATGTCGAAATCGTAATTTTCAACCTTGAATTTGTTTATCCAGCGATCTGGATGCCATTTGATTCTTTCTTGTTTTAATACTTCACATACTGAATCATGGTTTGACTCATTGCCAATCACTAGACCATAGAATTTCTCAAGATTTTGTTTATTTATCAAAGATTTCTTTTGATCAATTGATAAGTCATTTTGATAAAAAAATGGTGGGATCAACGGTAGTTTGTAACTTGTGAAATAGTCTATACTTAATTGGTTGACTGAATTGGAATCCATTCTCTTATCACCGACATGTACACCATCTTCATTTTCATCCATCAAACCAGCTGATGTGACGGGCAATTCGCCAATAATTTGATAATCGTTTCTTACGTAAGCATCTCTCAATTGAGAATATCTATTATTGCTCACCGGTGTCTCATATTTGAACGCTGTGCCAACAGGTTTTATAAATTTGTAACCATTTATCGAATTCCCATATTCTTGGCTTTTTGCTAATGGTGGAGTGGAAGCTCTCAGCGATGAAGGCGTAGACTGAGATATGGGGGTTGATTCCAAGTCGGGTTTATTTAATTTATATGAATCATTTTGATCTTCTTCTTCTTCTTCTTCTTCATCATCGTCTTCATCGTCATCATCTTCTTCATCTTCGTTATTATCTTGGTACAATGGAAGTGGATTTAAAGTATTTATTATTTTCTTCTTCGCATAATTCAAATCCAAGATATTTTTATTCGCCTCCTGTTTGAATTTTAGCTTCTTTCGCTTTGGCTGTGGTGGGCATGGGGTTGTGTCTGAAGTTGAAAAACTTATTTTAGATGTATTGTCGGAATGTAAGTTTTCCATTGGCAAGCCATTGACTGGTGTAATCACCATGGAATCAGACAGTTGATTGTAATTTCTTTTCTTATTATTTATGTAAACAGGTGCCTTAAATTCCTCATCATCATCATCATTAAGATCGTCATTGTCGTTAATTGTTTTATTCCCTTCATCATAATTAGAGTCACTACTTGACTGCTCAAACCTTTGATCCAAATCATCAACAATCTCAGATTCTAAATGTAGATTAGTCAATTTGTTCATTGGGGATAAGAAAGAGACCGAAATGTTGGAATTTAATGGAGTGGATGCAAACTCATATTGGTGATTGTTGATCAATTGTTGTATTTTTTGAGGTGAAGGTGTCTTATCATTCGAATGGATACTATCAATTTCATTATCATCGTCATCATCTAGTTGTTTCTCAACATCTTCATCGAATTCATTGTCTGAAGAAGATAAATGATGGTGAGTGTTATACCATGGTTTTTTAGTTGATTTTTCAGGTGTGCTGGTTTGTAAATAATCACTTTTGGAACTATTGTGAGTAGAATGTATTAGTTTGGGTATGTTATCTTTGAGCAAAGCCATATCATATCATATCATAACTAAATGCGTCGAAAACAGTTGTGTATCAAATTAATGTTGTGGTTTCAAGTTTATTTTTTTCTGAAACTCTTCTCCCCTGTCACAAATACAAATTCAAAATTTGGTAGCGCAACAGCTCAAAGTTGGTACGAAGTTCAAATGGGCTAGGTGCAAGCAAAAAATGACGTAACTTTTTGAAAAAAAATGATAGTGTAGTGCAAGCGTTTGTTAGATTGAAGATTCAAAAACAGTATTGCATTATCAGTTCAAGCGACATTGTGAAATCCCCACACAAATTGAAAGTAGTAAGTAAGACATGAAAGTTACTAACAAATAGAAATGATTAAAGATTCAACTTGTCGTGTTCTTCAAACTAATAATTGTGCCGGGAACTACCCTATTTAACTCTGCCCACGTTTTAAAAAAAGTAGTGCATTTGTGTCGGGTTTTACTGTTTGCTTTCTTCCTTGCATACAAGATTAGCTCTTCACAGCGAACATCAACATATTTTACAATGTAATATTTTGATTCTTTGGCAAATAATAAATCAGCTCGGAAGTCAGTGAGTGCTCTTAAGTCTACTACACTTATTGTAGCAGTGTAGGTTGGGTGTCTCGTAAGAGATTCTGACACCATCTAAGCGGGTTCCTTATAAAAACATACACGTTTGAAATTTTGCAGTTGCAGCATTTTGTACTTTTTTTTTTTTTTCTTGTTTTACTGATAAGAAACCATGAGAGAATCATGGTGATGATGGTGAAAAATTCGCCTTCTTTTCTCACCGTATCAGATTGCTTGTTCTGGCATCAGCATTTATGCTGTTCCCGCTCTTATCGTAAAAGTAAACGCTTAGCAGTTTAATTCAAGATCATCATTTGTATGCTCTCTTTGTTAAATTTTTTAAAAGCCACAATTAGATTACCAGAAGGCAGGTCCGATTTTCATCTTTTTTTTTTTGCCCTTTTCTTTTTACAACTCCTTATAAACATATCAAACAATCATCTTGATTTTCATCCATTAGCATTATTGATGTCTGGAGACCTTCTATCTAATCCTGCCGACTCACTTTCTTATTCAGATATTTCTTTCTTAACGTTTGAAGCCGTTCTAGAAGTTGTTATTATTTGTTTTGCAGGATTCATAGCTGCCAAATATGGTTTATTGGATACTAGAGGTCAAAAAGTCTTGAGTTCGCTAAATGTCGATTTATTTACGCCATGTTTGATTTTTTCAAAGTTAGCATTAAACTTATCAATTTCCAAAATCATCGATATCATCATTATACCGATTTTTTTCGCTGTATCAACCGTGATTTCCTACAGTTGTTCAAGATTTACTAGTTGGCTATTGAATTTGAATGATCCAGAAACCGATTTTGTCACTGCTATGGCAGTATTCGGCAATTCTAATTCTTTGCCGGTCAGTTTGACTTTGAGTTTAGCGTATACATTGCCTGATTTATTGTGGGATGATATCGAGGACGATTCATCTGAGAAAGTAGCAGGTAGGGGAATACTATATTTATTAATTTTCCAACAATTGGGTCAAGTTTTAAGATGGTCTTGGGGATTCAACAAATTGATGAGAAAAAGAAGTCACTTAGAATTGAATACTTATTATACAAAAAATGGTATTATTGTTCATTCACAAGAAAATTCGAGATTGTTGGATGGTGAACAAGGGTTGTATATTGCAGAAGTTGAACAAAATATTACTACTCAAGAGTTGAATTCATCCGATTCTTCAGATTCTTCAAATTCTATAGAAGAAACTAAAATCTCAATACCTTGGTATTACAACATACCCATCATTAAACAGATTCTTCCATTCATGAACCCTCCATTATATGCAATGTTGCTCAGTGTTATTGTTGCTTCGTTTCCAAAACTACAAGATTTATTCTTTGACACCACTGCCAAGAATGGTAATGGTTCATTCATCCACAATACTTTGACAACCGCTATAAACAACCTTGGATCAGTCTCAATACCTTTAATATTGGTTGTTTTAGGATCGAATTTATACCCTTCAAAGGACATTCCAGCACCAAGTAAACATTACAAGCGCATACTATTTGGCTCATTATTGTCAAGAATGATACTACCTTCAATCATTTTGCTACCAATAATCGCATGTTGTGTCAAATACATCAATATTTCAATATTGGACGACCCAATCTTTCTAATAGTTGCATTTATTTTAACCATTAGTCCACCAGCCATTCAATTATCACAAATTAGTCAATTGAATAACATTTATCAAAAAGAAATGAGTGGGGTGTTGTTTTGGGGTTACGTGATCTTGACCTTGCCAACAACTATATTTATCGTGGTCTGTTCTTTAGAAGTTCTAGAATGGGCCCAATAATTTGAGAAACATTTTGAAGAATTGCGTGCTTGATATTTCAACCACTTCATTTCAGTAAGTCTGCTGAATACCGGACCATAAATAGGTAGTACTCAAGTTGTGTATTTAAATTTGAATATACAGATTGCATTTTTAAAGCTATAAATATTTGAAAGTTAAAAAAAGTTTCTCGCATGACACGTCAAGCAAATATGTAAGTATACTTATCTGGAATTACAATTATGGCAATATTTCTATTTATTTTCTAAAAATCTACATTTGCAGCAATTAATTGTGTTTTGTTCTGTGGGGGTTGTCACTTCTATTTTTAGTCAGTATTCATCAATTATCATTTAGCAGAAAATCATTGATTCGCCAGTTGTCAGATACCTCTTTCTTTTCAGACTGTATATTATAATAGTCTGATGATTTTCTCAATTACACTCTTGTTTAGTCGAAATTCTATTTTCTATACATCAGTTGAATACTATACAAAATTTTTGGTTTCTATTTATAGAAAAAATCTTCTTTACCTCTGGTCAACGTTCTCCAATTTCCCAGCTTATAACCTGCAGTTCGGATGGATCTCTTGATTTAACGGTGAGCATGGTGGTCAAAAAAAATGTCCACGTAATATCTCATGACGTTGGTTGAATTCATTTATCATCGGATGATGAATTTTTCATAGCCGTGAAATAAAATTATCAACAACGTCGTAGAATGTCGCCTGAATCAAATAAGCTTGTCTTCATCATAGTTGATAATTATCGATCTTCCTTGTGCGAATCGAAGAGATTACTAATTGGCGTTGTGTTTGAAACTTTAAGTTTATGCAGCCAACACACTTTACTTTACAAGTGTATATCTGCTACTTGTATCACGATATATTCATGAATTAGTAGCAATTTTAGCCTAAATTTCAAGTCAGAAGTATACTATAAAACGTTAAAGTTAAATTTGTAAAGTAACAATCAAGATAAGGCCGCGGCTGCGATAAGCAAATTCTATACAATTCAATTGCCGAACATCTGGTCAAAAAACTTCCGAATAATACTTCAAACGGATAAGTATCAAGTTTCTGAAAAGAATAAGTATGAGAGACCAATTGGTTAAATGCAAACCTACATTGCATTATTCTCTGAGGCTACCATTTTTGTGTAAGATCTTTATTTAGTCTGGAGTTAAGAGCCATCTGTGGCACTACTAAAAAGTTACTTTTTAAATTGGGGGATCCACCCATTACTCATAATAATTCAGTTTGTAATTTCACAGGAGTCCTCCAATTTGTAATTGGTAATCGGAGCCGTAATAATTTAGACCTTTGGGATTTATGACACACGTCAAGTAAGAAAAACGATAATAAGTAAATATGGCATGGTACTGCATGTGTGTAATCTGTATAATCATCAACACCTAACCAGACAATGTATTTCGAAAGCAAAAAAAAGCTTCTGTAGATCGAAATTTTGTTCAATATTTAACATTTCATTGTCTAAATTTGACCATATGTTACTAATTGGTACTGGCTGAAAGGATCAAAATATTTGAATTTAGATCTAAAAAAAAAAAAAAGGTTTGAAGAAAGTTTCTTTCACAAAGGTAAAATTTCGAAGTTTATATTAATACTTTGCATAAGTTGCTCCATATATACTCCCAAGTGCCAATTATGGAAGGAAATCTCTTCAATCGTTCCAATTCATACGAGAGTCATTCTTCTCAGAGTGACTCACCTGCAAAATCAAATTACATGCAAACTTTTATCACACTTAGTCCTTCAAGTGCTGACGAAATATCGGCGTCTCCAATACTACAAGATGCCACAACATTAATGTCATCAACCAACAGCATCAATGACAAAACAAAGAGACGAAAGCATAAGAATTCGAAATTGGGATGCCCCAATTGTAAAAAGAGGAGGGTTAAATGTAGTGAGGATTTACCTTCATGTTTAAATTGTATAAAACATAAAGTCAAATGTGGCTATTTAAATTATTCTGAAGAACAGCTAAAAGAATTGAGAGAATCCAAAAGCTCGAATCAACAACTCAAGGAAGAAGAATTGACATCAAAGTTGAAATCTACATCAATACTGAAGAAGAAAAAGATAATACCAAAGAGCGGCATTGACTCAAATTATAACCTTCAGTCTCTCGATTCAAATTCAAGCTCGGGGGTCAATAGTCCATCTTCAATAAAACAAAACTATGATAATATACTAAACGAAGAATCTCAAATAATATATCCCATTTATTCATTACACAACACACCCAAGGAAGCTGCAGCTAGAAAGTCTTCGAATTCAGCACCTTTAAATGGAGCGATTCAAAAAGTATCCACGTTTAAATTATCGAGTAAAAAATCGAGAAATTATTCCATAGAATTTATTCAGATTTTGAAAAACTTGGGCAGCAAGATACATACAGGTAAGGCTACATTGCCTGAAATACGAATATTATACAACGGCTGGATAGCTTCTTTTATATTCAAAGCTTATTCCTCAGAGCTAATGTTTAATTGTTTGTTGAATCTATCGTCCAACTTTTTAATTTCAAATTGTTTTGAAAATAAAATCAAATTAGATATAAATCGAATACATTATAATTATGTGAAACAAGCATGTTTAATTAAATCCATTCAGTATTATTCATTAGTGATCAAGGATTTGAGAAATTTTTTAAATATAAATGAAGATCCAGACTTGACCGGATCTGTGTCTTATATATTATGTCTAATGTCAATTTACGACCCAGGTGCCACCTTACAATCAATCAATTGCTTTAGAGATGGCATGTTTAGTATTTTGAATTATAACACATTGAATCAAAATGAAAACACAATTTTATGTCCCATTCATTTGAAACTAATGAAAAATATTATCATGTCAGTTTACTTACCGAATTACGATCCAACGTTTCTTATAGAAATTTTTGATAAGTTTAAAGCTTTTGGAGATTTAGTATTGCCAAAAGTTGAATCCAACAAGCAACTGCTGAAATTTTTTGTCCACAAGTATCATGAATTGCGTGATTTCATCAATTTGCTCATCAACAATTACATACCAAAAATCAACACTCTGTCGGATCTTGATTACCAACAAGGGATTCTATACAAGATGATCTACAAATGGGTTAGGTTCTTTCCCTTGGAATTATTGTTGAATTACAAGATCAATGAACCAATTGCAAAAGTGTTGTACTTGTATTTCAAAGTGTTCAAGAAATCGATATTTGCTATATTCCCACAATTGAAGTTTTTTTTCTTGAGGGATTTCGATAGCCCATTGATGTTGGACGTATATTCTTCCGACGACGACTACGAAATATTTTCAACACAATTGGAGAATCCAATCCACATTTCGATACCACAAGACGTGTATCTATACTTGTTGCCGGAGTTGAAGCACCACGCATCGTACCTAATCCGGGTGGTGACTTTTTTCCAGGCCAGGCTAAACATACTATACAGATACTTGGTGTACGATGCGATATCTGACACCCTTCGCATAAACGACGTGTCCCAGTGGCGAGCAAAGATAAAAAACATTGAAATTAAAAGAAGCGAGTTTAGGAAAATTGCAAATTTGCATGAGATCCAATTGACTTCGTTTTATAACCCGATACGATACGAGAATTATCCAAATGTGATACCATTTGATAGTTTTGAAAATGGATTTGAAAATATTGATTTCATGACTTTACAAAACACGGGATTATTAATTAATGATTATGATATAAGAAAGTAATATATGTACCTATTAATAAAATGTATTAAACTCTGATTTAAAAATAAATTCTAGTTAAATATCAGCTTTAAACCTTTGGCACGTGTCTAGAATTAATTCTATGAAATTTGGTGGCAACATTTTTTTGCAACGATTCGGGTTAATGGTCTAGTGGTATGATTCCTCGTTTGGGTTTCTCAAACATAAAATTCGAGGAGGCCCTGGGTTCAATTCCCAGTTGACCCCAATTTTTTTTTTGCATTTTTTTAACTTTTACTGTTTTGAGATCGACACTTTTAGGTTCAATTGGGAGCAAAGCTTTGTGAATCAACTATCATGTTGTTTTAGATGATCTGTTGTTTCTGTTTAGGTACTTTTTTTTTGCTGCAAAATTGTTCATCTTGAGTAGAAAGAACTAATGTCTCAGACATGCTTCCGTAAGATTCTTGTTGAAAATGAAACATCTTTTTATTTTAAGCACGGTATTTTGATACTAATCTTTCAGAACTGTTGGTTCAAGCTTCCGTGCTTGGTATCTCGGTATAAAAATTGCCCTGATTTTTTTATTAAGCTTACAAGCTATATAAACTACCTAATTTCTATAGGAAAACCTGGACCATTGTCTTCATTTATTAGTCCCCTGTTTGTGAGTCTTGGTTTGTTTGTTTTGCGTTGGTGAGTTTGATGAGGTGAAATATTTGACTCTTCGTTATGCTTAGTCTGTAAGTTTTTTGACCGTTGTAAGAAGGGAGTTCAGCTCCTGTAGTTGTATGGCTGTGACCAATCTATTGCCTGAACGTCGTTGTTTCTATAAATGATAAATGAAGGAAGGGTAACGGTCAATCGTCCTGTAAAAAGAAATTGGGTGTATTGTTGCAACCAAAGTACTTGCAACTGTGAAATGCCGGTCAGAATAGATAGATTTCCATATTAACTGTGCTATTTTGTTAGAATTTTAAGACTTTCCTTTGAACAAGCCAAAACTCTAATAACTTAAGCGTTACAACTGTGATAGCTTCATATTCCAATAATCTATACAAACAAGACTGATTCCTCAATTCTAGGAATCCTACGCTCTATACGTCACCGGATATGTGATTACCGTGGTAATTAGTGTTAAAGCTTTTCTGTAAGGTGGCCTAACGGGCGCGCTTTACAGAAAAAGGGCTAGGAGGGAGGTCGCCGGCCCTCGGTTCGACGCGGTTGAACTGGCTTTTGATCCACACAACTTGGCCAAAAAGGCACAACATAGAATTAGTCTTAAAGAGACGACAAACAACTAATAGAGGCGTAGAGCCAACATA
>JAKTVI010000065.1:0-25854 GCA_030557115.1 Insectozyma chauliodis | reverse complement strand
AAGTTGTGGTTTGATGAGTTACTTTGGCTTGTAGTTTGTGATTGTGGGTTTTCTTGTTCGTAGTTTTGTTCAGTGTTTTGCTCAGTGTTTTGTTCAGTGTTAAAAGTGGACAAACTGAGTTCAATCTGATAGTTGTTGAGTGTTCTTATCTATCAATTGAAAAACCCAAGATATATATAAAAAAATAATATCGAGTATTGTGTCAAATGTTGATACATTATTGTAAAATTATTTTCTTCGGTGAAATTGTAAGGATGATCAAAGGATCTGTCCCTAAAGAAAATTGATTTATAAATTGCAATAAACAAAATAGACGTGATTTGCTATTTACAGAATACTAAGTTTCAAGTGAAAAGAAGTTGACGATTTGTGGAAGGGCACAGAGCTTATAGCAGCCAAATAGAAATTTTGCCTTGATGAAGTATCTAGCCAAGTCCCATCCTTGATCGCCTATTTTTAATATTCAATCAGTTTGTCTTGTGAACTAACAGTTTTAAATTAACCAGTTGTACTTACTTGAATTACTGGTTGATCGTGTTAATTGCTGGAAAAAGCTCAATTTGATAAAACCAAATAAAAAAATGTTGATTCGTATCACATGACGGTTCAGAATCTGCTGAAACATTAGTTTCTACTTCAAAAATACAGCATGACTCAACTGTAATGTTTAAATTAAACGGTTAGTCATAAAAGATACTAGTAGTGCAATTACCAAACATAGATAAGATATATTAATACCGGTTTAGTACTTTCATTTTCCGTAACTCAATGTTTTCTTTTCTCAATTGGTCTTCAAACAAGCTGAATGCACTGCCAGCTGTTCCATTTGGTAAGAAATTTAGAAAACAGTATTTTACAAACTTGGACCCCGAGGTCGTCCCTGTCAATCACGGAAGTTATGGACTTACTCCTACACCGGTACACAACAAGTATCTTGAAATCATTACTCAAAATGCTGGATATCCCGATAAATATTTCA
Source organism: Insectozyma chauliodis (assembly GCA_030557115.1). NCBI lineage: Eukaryota > Fungi > Ascomycota > Pichiomycetes > Serinales > Debaryomycetaceae > Insectozyma > Insectozyma chauliodis. The sequence goes on along the minus strand of JAKTVI010000065.1, from coordinate 24,875 downwards.
AATTTGATGAAAAAGAACATTACATTGAATCATTAACCGAATTGTCTAAAGTTTTAAAGTGTGACTATCACAACTTAGCTTTAGTAGATAACGCTACCACTGGAGTTAATACTATTTTGAGAAGTTTGCCATTCAAGAAAGGAGATAAAATTGTCATGCAAAGTACTGTTTACGGTGCTTGTGGCAATACGGTCAAATTCTTAAAAAACAGGTATGATGTTGACTACTTTGTAATTGACATCAACTATCCAACCACCGATGACGAAATTGTAAAAAAGTTTGAGGAGATATTTAAAATAGAAAAACCTGTGTTATGTTTGTTTGACACAATTACTTCAATGCCAGGAGTTGTATTTCCGTATAAGCAAATGGTTGATTTATGCGCAAAATATAAAGTGATGTCGTTAATCGATGGTGCTCATGGAATTGGTTGTATTCCACAAAACCTTGGAACTTTGAAACCAGACTTCTACGTCAGTAATTTGCATAAATGGTTTTACGTTCCATTTGGTTGTTGTGTTTTATATGTTGATCCAAAGCATCATTCGAAAATTCACACTTTGCCAATCAGTCATTCCTATTTACCAGACGATGTTCAATTGAGCAAAGAAGCTGAGAAGAATAGATTAATTGACAGATTTTTTTTCAATGGTACAAAGAATTTTGCATCAATCCAAGTTATTCCTTACGCTGCTAAATTCAGGCAACAAGAATGTGGTGGAGAAGAGGCTATTTATGCCTACTGTAACAATTTGGCAAAACAAGTTGGAGAATTAGCTAGTAAAAAGTGGAACACATCAGTTCTAGATCAAGAAAAATCAACTTTGATCAGTACCATGGTGTCAGTAGTTGTTCCGACTCACGAATTTCCCGCAGTGGTTGAAAATTGGGGCAAAATCGATAACTTGGTTTATAAAAAGATGATTGATGAGTACAAAACTTATACCCCAATTGGCCAACACAACAATCAATTAATTGCAAGATTCTCATGTCAAGTATACAATGACATAGACGACTACGAAAAAGCAAGTGAGGTATTGATGAAAACATTGGCTGAGGTAGCCAAAGAACAAAATTTATAAATAGATTTACAGATAAATAAATGCGGCGCTTATCTTCTAAATAATACATTAAAGTCTAGAACTGCATAATCTTTTTTTTTTTTTTTTTTTTAATTGTCCCTGAAACGCGTGCAGGATGTTAATCCGAAGCTGCAAAACTATATTACAAAACAAAGTGTTTTTATTATACGAACTAAACCGAAACCGAAATTCTCTATAAACCATTAAATTATTGAGTGGAAACTTTTAAGCATCTTACTTTGTTGGAAACCCACATTGATTTGAAAACTGTCTATCAGTCAATGGCTGTGGAAACAAACCGTAGTACGTTAATCTTTGGAAATCCCATTCCGGTGCAGACTCAGTCTTCCAGTTCCAGAAAATCCATCCACCAGTGTACTCAAAAGCATCCAATTGAGCTTCAATGTATTTACGAACATTTGTTTTGTAGTCACTTGGCCATAAATTGACGTCGGGACTAGAAATTGGGGCACATGATCCAATGTAGACAGAGTTATCGTATTGACCTTCCCATCTAGCAGCACGATCAACACCATTCAACCATTTGGCACAATCAGTCAATGCAGCTGACCATTCGCCGGCAACGTTCCAGTGATATTCCTTTTTGGCGTCCCAGCCCCAAGTACAAGCAGTTTGGATATGTTGTCCGATATTTCTTTGCAATTCACCTTGTGAAAAAACTTGATAATGGTGATGGTCAACAACAACATTCCAAGCGCCTCCGTCAACGGTCAAGAAATCATTCCAATATCCAGAACTTTGGAAAGCATCATGAATAATGACAGGAGTGACTGAGCCAGTGTTTCTCAAATTCCAGTATCCTTTAGTAAAAAAATCTTTGAGTTTATTCATATCAAGAGCTGGACCCAAAGGTTCATTCAATAATTCAATACCTACAACAATATCTGAGTAATTAGCGCCTCCATATTTGTCGAAAATCTGCTGCAAAACGTCCAATGTAATCTGAGTATTGTCACCTTGTTGAAACTCAATGTAATCTCTTAAACCTGAATTATCAAACCCATTTTGTGAGCCCGGGGCACCATGTAAATCAATCCAAACTTTCAAATCATATTTTCTTGACCATTCCAAAGCTTGATCCAAATATTTGATTTGACCTTGGACATAAGGATCTGAATCCAATAGAGTAAAAGCCCAGTATCCAATAGGTATACGGACCAAGTTGATTCCCAACAGACTCATTTGTTTGAAATCGAGCTCAGTGTACCAAGTTGCCCAGTGCTGTTCCATGAAATATTGAGCTTTTTCTTTGCCCAATCTTTGAGTAAGATGGTATTCATCGACTGGAATTTGACTTTCGTCAGGACCAAAAACTTCAAACAATGACGGAGTGATGTAGGCTTCAAGAACAAACCAACCGCCCAAGTTTAAACCTCGAACTTTGTCAGTGTCGTAATTCCATGCAACGGTGCCCCCGCGCTTGAACTTTATATTATTATTGTTAACGGTTGTAGGACCTGTGATGGAAATTGCTGCAATTGCATGAATCAAAAAAATCAACGATATTACGAGCTGCATGATACAGATAAATTATTATGTGGATGTAATGTGAAGAAAAAGATTAGTGAATTGAATGCTGGCAATGTATTTAGATGCAAAAAAAATAAATAATACGTTGCTTTTATATCTAAGTGAAATTAAAATGACGTAGTGAACGTGATGAAACAATTGTTATATGAAAACAAACTTATTGCGACAATTAAAGGAAACCAAGTAAAATGAAGGTAGGCTAACGTGGAACCAAGTGGTGATAACTTTTCTTGGAAATGTGATAAAAAAAGACTCACTTAGGTTGAAACAAGAAAACTGAATGTTAGAAACAGAAATTAAATGAAACAAATTCTTAGTTAGCCAGAAGCGAAAGCGACGGTATATATATGAGGAAATCTCAATTTTAATAGTTTAACCTTTATTCAAGACATAGTTTGCCGTGCATGGTTTTGAAGGTAAATATGCGACGTGACCTAAAAGTTGATGCGTGTTTCCACTTAAAACAGACACAAAACAATTCAGAACACGGTTCCTTTCAACAAAAGAAAATCCGGAGCTTATGATCTTCAATTTAAACGAGGACCCACAACTTTTTATGACAAAAAACATATTATCCTTTCTGCTGGCCAGTCACTCTGGTTGTCTATTGTTACAAAATTTTGTACTAAACATTGCTGGTATACTTGTAAATTTAATCCAACAGAAGCATCACCTCTAGCTACAATTGAAGTGTTTATCACGTTCAAAAATAGAAACGAAAAAAAGAGTTTCAAGTCAAGTTTGTTCCACCCCTTTACAGTGCTAAAGGGATAAGCAAAAAAAAAAAAAATCCAGCCAGCATTTTTTATTTCTGGTAGCTTGGTGAAATTCAACCATACAAGAAATAAACTTTTCTACATTTGTGTCTGTATAATAACTCATATTGTTTATGTTGATTGTTTTCTTCCACTATTGGACAGATGGCGCGCATTGAGCAACAAACTGGCTCAATTTGATGTAAATTTATCACCAATAGGCTTTTTAAATTATTGATGTCTAATTTAATTTTTGAAGGTACAAAAGTGACACAAAATCAAACGATAAAAAAACACCTTCACAATTTGTGTTAAGCCTTTACAATGTGCTCCACCATTTAATTAAAACCAAATTACTCAAAAGCAGTTCCACCCTGAAATTGGATGATCTCATTGCTCACAGTTGTAATTACAAAACGTCACACCATCAGACTTCATTGAATACGTCAGTAGCCTGAAACAACCAGTGTTGACTGACGAATGCCAACTGTAGTGGTTGTTGATGTTTATCATTGGCTACAAGTGAAACTTGGTTTTGTTTACCTTTTCGTGTTTTATTTTGATTTCTTGTAGTTTAGACTCGACTAGAAAATCCAATTTATGTTTATTTATAAATTCCTTCGCTAAGATTTGATTGTGTCATCGCTTTCTTGTAGTTTCAAAATTCCATTGCATTGTTTGTTAATGTCTTCTTAACTCTTACTTATTCCGTTTTTCGTGCTCGCATTTATAATCCGGATATATAGTTGTTGAAATTCCTGCATTTAAAATATTTTTGCATGCTACCAGAGTGCTCTACATCAAATTAGGATTTTATTTTAGCCTTGGCTCGTGTAACAAAAGTCAATGTCATTATTATTAATTTATCAAATTATGTCCATTCATTCTTGTTGATCTTTATCGACTGGGTGAATTTGCAAAGTTTAATTGTATTGAAAAGTTTAAAGTTTTTGGATTTTGACTGCATTTTTAGTCGCTTATTCTTGTTTTCATCTGTCACTCATTTATTTTTTTTGAAAATGTTTTCATGACGTAATACGAAGCTGAAGTGTTGAGTTATTTGTCGGAAATGATGAGTTGTTCGTCGGAAATGATGAGTTGTTTGTCGGAAATGATGAGTTAGTTTGTAAACCATACAATCCTACGGTAGAAGTAAATAATCGAGTAATGAAATCCAATTGGTGACAGATTTTGTACTCTTATGCTTCCTGTATTGAAGTGTTTGATATAAAACTTTCTATTCTAGCTCAGATTCAACGCAAGTGGATACACTTTTACTGTTTTGCGAGATTATTGTTGAGAAACAACTCGGACCGAATTCGGGCTGCTGCGCCAAATTTGGAGAAGAATAGAAACGTAAATTAGAATCTTTAATATCACTACACGATGCGAAACACAATTGGCAGGAACTTAAAAACCCAATCCTAAACATAACGAGATTTGGTTAGTTTTCAGGCTCAAACTCGGAAGCTGATGTCTGAAGAAGAAGTCCTAGTCTGACTGGCCACCTGTAAAAATACATCTCTTGTATCAGTTTTTTCATCTCTCCGTAATGATCGAGCTACAAGATGTCCTTTTGATTTTAAGTTTTTCAACGTCAATAGCGGCTTGCGGGTTCTTCAATGCTCACAAGTAATTAATTGTTTGGTTTGCATTATAAAATTTTTAATCTGAATTTATGTTTCGGGGTAATCCAGAAACGTTCTTGCGTAGTCACGATGTAAAATTGTGTATTTTTTCACAAAGCTGCTTTTGTCGTAATTATGCTGCATCCTTTTTCTCACGGTATGTATGGGGTTAAAAGTACCATGTAGAAACCTACGTTTTCATTTCCTATGTTCTTCCATTTATTGTTTCCGTTTGATATTGTTTGACTTTTGTTTTTTGTGGTTGTTTGTTTAAATTGGTTGTGTTCAGGTTGTTTTATAGACCGATGTAATAATTTAGGCATTTTTGCCGAGGGTTTGGCTGGGTTCTGCAACCATCTACATGTTCCCACTATTTGATTGATGTGTATTCATTATTTTTTCCATTTTCGTCAAATAATACCAATTTAATTAATTGTTGCAAATTAGGTGATCCTTCAATTCTGTGATAGCAACAAATTCGAAAATGTGAGTACATCAGCAAAATTGAACAGTACACCCAACAGAGGAGACTAAAGATTAATGGTTTACTTGCACTGAGCCATGACGGGACGCATCTCCAAATTCCTAGTTAAGAAATATGTTGCGAAAAAATTATGCTGCGTTTTCAAACGGCGACCACAGTCTTAGATACACGCAAAGGTATTATAGGAAAACCACATCCATTTCACAAAATCTCTATCCACAAAAGCCCAATTTTACAGCCCAATTTTATATTCAATCATAACTATTGTCTCCACATTTCAACTTAAAAAAATAAGAGAAATGGATCGTCAATTAACACTTCAGCCCCAAAATGCCTCTTTTGCTTGAGATCTTGATTTATGACATTAGCCAATATCGCTAGGCTCTTTAAGTCCTCCAATAACTCGGCGATTGGAATGTGAAGTCAAGCTTTTTTCCACAAACACCGGTCGATTAGTGTGTCAATCTGGTCAAAATTTTCACTTTTGTAATTAATCTCGTCTTATCTATGCACATCGGCATAAATCGAAATTAATTTATAACAAACAGTTTTTGTGTTGACAACAGTATCTCTGATAAACAATTTCAACAACTGCATGGATCTCTTTTGCCGAACGTCTTTTATTCTGTATATTAATCAACTCTTTTCAAAGGGGTTTTTTTTTCATCTAAATCCCCAGACTATGGTTGAATCTCAAACTATACTATCTCCCGTACACACAAAAGTAGAGATCAACGATAGAGATAATGACGATTTTATACCCGGGACTTTGAACATTTATTCATTCCAATTTGATAATGAGAAGCAAGGACAAATCCACGACGACGCATCAGCTCCAAGAGTTAAAACAAAGGGGAATGTGATTTTGTTCCCACAGCCGTCCAATTCAGTCAACGACCCGTTGAATTGGTCCAACTGGAGAAAATTCACCAACTTCTCTATTTTGATATTCATCACAGCATTCACCGCCGCTACATCCAATGATGCTGGAGCGGCACAAGACACTTTGAATGAGATGTACGGCATTTCGTACACAGCGATGAACACCGGAGCTGGTGTATTGTTCTTGGGTATTGGCTGGGGAACTTTCTTCTTGACTCCCTTGTCATCGCTTTACGGTAGAAAAATAACATACTTCATATGCATATTCTTAGGTTTGTTGGGAGCGGTCTGGTTTGCCTTGATCAAAAGAACATCTGATTCCGTGTGGTCCCAACTATTTGTTGGTATCAGTGAAAGTTGCGCCGAAGCACAAGTCCAATTGTCATTAACTGATTTGTACTTCAGTCATAACTTGGGTAACGTCTTGACGTATTATATTTTGGCAACCTCCGTCGGTACTTATCTAGGCCCGTTATTGGCAAGTATCATTGTGGAGAATGTCAATTTCAGATACACTGGGTGGATAGCAGCAATTATCAGTGGTGCCTTGTTACTAGTCATTTTACTCTTTATGGATGAAACTTATTTCAACCGAGCGAAATATTTTAAATGCGTCATTGAAGGAGTGTCTGATACTAGTGGTGAATTTAAAGAAAAGGACGAAAAACAACCAATGGTTACAGTCAGTGACGAAGTGGAGCAAAAACGGTCTTTGGATACTTTGTATAATTTAGGCGAAAACGAGCCCAGAAAATCATATTGGGAAAGAGTTCGCTTAATAACGCCCGCGAACAATTTGAATGGGTGGGGAATCAAACAATATTTCAAACAACTATATATGTTACCTAAAACTTTTTTATACCCGCCGGTGATATTTTCAGGATTCGTGTGGGGGATTCAGAATGCTTTGTTAACTTTTTACTTAACCGTTGAAGACGATCAATATTATGATGCGCCTTATAACTACGGCGACATAAAGGTTGGAATAATGAACGTTCCATGTTTGATTGGTGCGGTGATTGGTTGTTATTTTGCAGGTACATTATCTGACCATTTCACCCTTTTTTTAGCGAAACGAAATAACGGAATCCAAGAAGCTGAAATGAGATTGTGGTTTTTGATCCCATCGGCTATGATAGCTCCAGTTGGGTTGATACTATTTGCAGTTGGAACTGATCAAGTGTGGCCTTGGTTTCCAACCTACCTTGGCCTAGCATTTATTGGATTCGGCTACGGTTGTTCGGGTGATGTGTCAATGTCTTATTTAATGGACGCATATCCGGAGATGGTTATTGAAATGATGACAGGGGTGGCTTTGATAAATAACATGATTGGTTGTATATTTACTTTTGCATGCTCCCCATGGTTGAATTCGATAGGAAATACCAAGTCTTTCATAATTTTAGCTGTTTTAGAATTTGTTTTGATGATGACTGCAATACCTTTTATGATTTATGGTAAACGTATTAGAATATGGACCAAAGAATGGTATTTGGAATTTTGTAGAGCAAGAGACGGTATTTAATATATAACAAATTGAACTATATAACAAATTGAACGTTTCATCGCATAACTCATTTCTATGAATCAGCTATTGGAGTTTCCAAGGAATAATAAAAAAGATCTTGTTTTGCGTGTGATTCCATCTACTGACTTTTGCATCACTCACTTCCTTTGGTAAGAACACAAACTGCTGCAAAACAGGCGCAATTGAGTTTTGCAGCAAAAATATAGTTTTGTGCTACCATTTATATCACGTGTTAATAGGGCTACAGGTTTTTTAAATGATTCTCAGGATCGAAAAAAAAAAGTATTGATACTTGGTGCGAAATTAATTTTGAAATTTTAATCCACTAACACTAAGGAAATAGTCTGCTAATTTGCTTAATTTGATTATCTCTAGTTAAATTCAAAATGTCAACAGAATCCGCATTATCATACGCTGCTTTAATCTTAGCTGATTCAGATATTGAAATCACCTCAGAAAAATTATTAACCTTAACTAAACAAGCCAATGTTGAAGTCGAAGGTATTTGGGCTGATTTATTCGCTAAAGCTTTAGAAGGTAAAGATTTGAAAGAATTTTTCTTCAACTTTTCATCTGCTCCAGCTTCTGGTGCTCCAGTTGCTGCTGCTGGTGGTGATTCCGGTGCTGCTGAAGAAGCTAAAGAAGAAGCTAAAGAAGAAGAAAAAGAAGAATCCGACGATGATATGGGATTCGGTTTATTCGATTAAACTTGAAATCAAAATCCAGTCATTGTTTAAATTATTATTCAATCTATTTGTATTATAATGGGTCATCTTTAATTACGAAGATTTTATGTATAAAAAATATATATTGAATTTTCACAATCAGACTTATCTTGCCGTGATGTCTTTCTCCCTATGTAGCCTACAAATTCTTTAACTCTTTCATATTGACATAAAGTATTCAGTCATTGAAGCGTATCAGCTAATAAACAGCAGTAAATTATCTATTCAAACTTCAACTTTAAATGAGGTATCGTCTACAAATTTATTCCATTTTATATCCCCATTATATATTGATATACAGAAATTAAACTAAATTAAGATTCTTTTTTATTTATTTATATAATATACATCCCCTAACAATCAACTTCAATATGCTAAGACAATTAAGTAACTTATTTTTTAGCTTTTTCAGCTTCAGCTTCAGCCTTTTCTTTGGCTCTTTTTTCTCTGATACCTTTGAATTTTTTGTCATTTCTGGCTAATCTTAAGGTTCTGTAAGCAGTTTGTTCTGGAACTTCGACAGCTCTAGTACCGGTTTCACCAGCTGGTTGTTCAATTGGGAATGAAGATGAAACTGAAACTTGTTCATGTTGAGCAGCTTCTGAAGCTTTGGTTTTTTTGTCAAAAATGACTAATTTAGATTTGTATTCTTTCAATCTTTGGACATTAGCATCAAAAGTTTCTTGAGATTTGTTTTGTCTTCTGTGATCAACTGAAATACCAATAGTTCTGGCGTATTTGGCAGTTAAACCAACGGCTTTGATTTCAGCTAAAGTGAAACCTCTACCAGCTCTGACTTTTCTGTTGTATTTGATAGTTGGAGCTCTGACAATTGGTCTTAAGTTGTCGATTGGTTTTGGTGCAATTTTAGCAGCTTTTCTTAATCTTGATTGTCTTCTTGAAGCTTTTTTACCAGCTTGGTCAAAGTGGACTTTGACTCTTTCTTGCCAGTGTTTTCTGAAATGGTTGTTCAATAATGGTAAATTCTTTGAGATAGCCATTCTTGGTTAATTAGTTGATGTTTCTAAAATGAAAATATATTTTGTTTAATTAAAAAATTTTCAAAGTGAGAATACCGCACACACACACACAATGATAGGTACAGAAAAATTGAGATGAACTCAGGCGCAAGACGCTACCATGTCGCACTAACTTCTGAATGTAAAATTTGGCACTACAATTTCCAAACACTATAAAACGCGTTAGGGCTACTACCCTAAGGATGCGACACCTAGTTAATTTTTATTCACACAGTTAATTTCTTAGTAGCTAATTTTTTGTTGTATCAAACAAAGGAAAAAAAATTTGAAATTTTAATCTTGATATTTTTTAATAGAACGTTTCGTACAGTCATAATTAATCAATATGTCAACCCAATCTGTTCAAACTTTTGGTAAAAAAAAGACTGCAACTGCTGTTGCCCACGTTAAAGCCGGTAAAGGTTTAATCAAAATCAACGGTTCACCAATCACCTTAGTCCAACCAGAAATTTTAAGATTCAAAGTTTACGAACCATTAACTTTAGTTGGTTTAGACAAATTCCAAGGTATTGACATCAGAGTTAAAGTTACCGGTGGTGGTCACGTTTCACAAGTTTACGCCATTAGACAAGCCATTGCTAAAGGTTTAGTCGCTTATCATCAAAAATACGTCGACGAAGCTTCTAAAAACGAATTGAAAAAAATCTTTGCTTCATACGACAAAACCTTATTAGTTGCTGATTCAAGAAGAATGGAACCAAAAAAATTTGGTGGTCGTGGTGCAAGAGCAAGATTCCAAAAATCTTATCGTTAAACAATATTTACTATATCACGAATCTCATGTTACAATTTTACACCAATATCAAATTTGTGCAATTTCAAAAATCATCTCATCATTTGTAAAATATTACTATAGTCTATCAATAAATAAAAGACTAAACAACAAAATGGGGGTTTATATAATATTTTAAATCACTTAATATATATACGGAAAAAAGAGAATAAAACTGTAGCTTTTGTTTTAGATGAAGATGAGTCTCTTTTTTGGTTTCACTTCAATACAAATCAAGAGGATGGTTTGAATGATTTGTTATTATGTCATTAATTGGCGTTTACATTTTCTAGAGTCACTTTGCCAAAAATAATGTAGATATGTTGGGAACAACCGTACGCGTTACAAAATAGATTTTTCTTAGCGAGACAACTTTCATTATTTGAACTTACAAAAAGGTACAGTTTATTGAGCCGATTCTGAACAATGAAAATTATAACTAGAATTTAAAAACATCAATAAAAAGTTGGTTATAAATGCAAAAATAAAACGCTGGGGTCAACTGGGAATTGAACCCAGGGCCTCCTCGAAATTTATGTTTAAGTGAAAACCCAAACGAGGAATCATACCACTAGACCATTAACCCAAATCGTTGAAAAATTTTTAAGCGCAAAATTCTCATCTTAGTAAATTTTAGCACGTGCAAATACCCCTTAAACGAAAAACTTCCATTTTAGTGAGCGCCAAATTTGATTTATAATTTGCAAGATCCAAATTTAGGTGTTACAATAAACTTATTTCCAAATGATATTTACATATAACCTGAATTTTACTACTGAAAGCTTTATGGAGCTTTGAAAATAAAAACAGCCACCTTAGAAGCTCATTTTCAAATGGCTCGCTTGTACTTGTGTGTGTAGTTCATACTTTCCAGCACTGGAATAATTTTTTGATTTTACCTCAAGCTTTATGCTAACATTGAATTCTTTGTATTAATTCAATTACGGATTCGAGGTTTTGACTGTTAATTAAAGGGCTAATCTCTGTATAATACTGGTTCTATTTCGTTACAAAGTCAATATATTCTGAAACATATAGAAATCTACCATCTGACTTACATTTGGGTGTTTATTCGTCGTCACTGAAAGTCTTTGATTGATTCAGAGTAAACATTTTCAGTACTATTTGTATGAACGAAGGTCACTTATAGAATTTAGGGGGCTTTTAGTGGTATTGGAAAGCATATAAAAATTGGCAAATTACCACATGAATCTTGTTTATCATAGTATATAACTACAAAAATACTGTTTAGTATCCTTGCGTGATGTTTTTACTAGCTTGTGGATTCGATGCTTTTGCTCTATGTTAGTATCACTACTACTGTCACCATATTTTGCTTGTCTCTTTAAAGCATTTAAGCAGCACCAATAAATTTGTATGACATCGTCTTTGCAAATTCCTATAGTATTTCACGTGGACAATGAGCCCACAATATTGTTTGATACGAAATTCTGCTGACAATTATCGACTGTTTCGCATTGATTTATCGGGATACCAACTAAAATAAATAAACACCCAACGCAATTAGTTGGAACCATCTAAGAATTGACGACTCAGCAAATTTAACAAGTCTACTGTGTTTAAGTGAGCCCTGATATATTGGGTTTCATTGACAGTGCATCGTCCCATGTAAATGGGATACATGATTCTGCCCATGGCTACAATGAATTCAGTATATTTTGATTGTTAATTTCTCTATTGGTAGCAGCAGTATCTGTCTCTCTGATTTTGTTTGAGGACATGTTTATAATTATCGATTCGTTACGTATTTCTTGATTTTTTTAATTCAGTCTTAGGTAAAACCTAGTCCGAATTATATTGGTGCCAAAGTCTATTACAGATGGGTTTTTGTTTCGTTTATCTTTTCTATCTTCTAATTGTTTAACTTCTTCCAAACCATCCGAGACGAATCTATTGTTAGAATTAAGACTTTCCTTTGGACAAGCCAAAACTCTAATAACTTAAGCGTTACAACTTTGATAGCTTTATATTCCAATACTCTATACAAACAAGACTGATTCCTAAATTCTAGGAATCTTAGGTTCTATATATACATCATCGGATATGTGTGATTACCGCGATAATTAGTGTAAATAGGTTAACAATTGTTCTAGACTATTCATGTGAATATCGTTGTACAAAGTCGCAATAAAGTAAGTCATGAATTGTGGTACAAAATCATGATATACTTTAATATCTATTAGTCAATACATTAGTCGTTCATGTTGTTCGCTACCTTCAAGGCTGTTTCATATACTTCATTCTGTAACACTTGGTCATCCTTTAACATTTGGGCGGGCATCCTTTAATTTATTGTCTTCTTCTTGTCATAGGTGTTCAAACATTCCCTGTGATATTGTTCCATATTAACAGTGATAATAGTCAATTATTGTGGTACAATCGCTTGCTTGGGTTATTTACAATAAAATATAAAATTTATTCAAACAAGCCTTGAGTGATTTTGAGGGTATTGCAGTTTTGAGTAAAACCGTTCTTTTGAAAACTATTGATGAGACCAACTATGTGACAGTTTGCCAAAGTCTTGTTCTCGTTTTTGCTTTCCCTTGAAAGTTGATTTTGGTTATGAGGTATTTCTATTTTTAAAATAAAAGGCGTTGTATCAAAAAGGGCCGGAAGCAATATTACAAGTGAAAAACAATAAATTCAAAGATCACTTAGTAAAACTCTAAATATATCTGCCACACAAATAATTCACAAATGAAATAGCTGGTCCAGCTCCGATGAATATACAAAAGTAACTAAGTTTCAAGAATACTTTATGAGTTATTCATAATCCTATTACAAAGTATGCAACAATTTAGTCAATGCAATAACCAATAATACAGCTACGTACTTGAAGTTCTTTTAGACGCAGTTTAAGTATAATTTGAAAACAATTCCAAGGGCGTATAGAAACTTTACAAACAAGTCGAACTTCAATAAAAAACTTACATATAAAATAGTATGATAATGCTGAAAGTATTAAATTTTGTATTCTATTTGGTGTTTGATTGTTTTGCGTAAATTGGGCCTTTTAAATTTTTTATAATTTTAGTGGGACTTATCAAGCAAATTGAAATACGTTGGTCCGTGTATAAAACTTCAAGAGCTTTCAATAAAGAAAGGGTTTTCTATAAAAAATCGTTCATTTTCTTGGCTTCATTCAAAGGCACGTTTCAATGCAACACGATTAGGCCCTAGTTTAATTGATGTTGCATCAACCAACATTTTTGATTGTCACCAATAGACATGGTTTTTATTTAGTAAAATTGATGTTGATGTTAAAACACGTTGTATCTTTTATGAACCCAAACTTATAAACATGTAAAACGCCTCCTAAAATTTGGCTGCAAAAAAAATAATGAGAATAATCTTTATTCTTTTCTTGTTTCCTTTACTTTCAGTAACTCATTTAATCCCGGGTAAAAATTCATTATCAATTCAACATGCATTAAACAAACGTTCCAATTTAATTGATTTTGTTTATGACAATTTAAGCAGCCAGGATAACGATTTCATCAATTTCAACTTGAAAAACCTCACAAATTTTAATGGCACAAAATGCGAAGCTTGCAAACATAAAATTAGATTCGGAAGATCATTAATTGATAAATATCCTACAAAATTGAGATTAGTCAGTTTACTAATATACAAGTATTGTTTGGTTTCCAATAACAATACCCAACTGAAATGTGACAACATTGACTTTTTTGTCACCACTGATCAAAACAACTTCAAAGATGTTGATCTTGACCAAAACTTTGATGCTGGTACTCAAACTGGCCTCTCAGTCAATTTTTTTGATAATGATTTTTTGCAAATGCTAAAAAATTTCAATATCTCGAGCGAGTTGGACTTAGAGTATTATTGTTATTACAAAAGTAAGTCGGCGTGTTTACTACCAGAGACCAAGGACGTTGAAAAGTTATATGGTGTTCAAAACTGGTGGCCAAGGAAACAGTCCAAGCATTATTTTGAGCCTGTTTACACCAACAACTCTGAAACATTTAATGTTTTACATTTTAGTGACTTTCATTTGCAACCAAGATATTATGTTGGTGAAGAGGCAAATTGTACTGTAACTCCATGTGGTAGGCCGGAATCTTTTAATGCTCAATTACTAAATCAAACTTACAATTTTACTAGGTATTTCCAAACTTTTGATCCAAACTTGACAAGTTTTAATTTGTCATTTTACCCTGATGCTTATTACAACGCCCAAGACGAATACATCAAAGGTGAGTATTATGATATACCAAAATATAGAGGCTGGTCATTTAACAATGTTCCCTCCACAACTTTTGGCGGTTATAAGAGTGATTCACCTGAAATTTTGATGAATAATTCATTATTAGCAATAGAGCATGAAAGTAAAAACACAAAGTTTGAATTTGCTTTATTTACTGGTGATTTGGTTGATCATGACAAAATTCATTGCACTCCAAGAGTCACGAAAGATGCAGAAGTCAAGTCTTTTCAATTGATGAAGCATTTCTTGAAAAATATTCCTGTTTATCCGTCACTAGGAAATCATGATACATTCCCGTACGGTCAACTATCCCCCATAGACTATAATTTCAATAATTCATATGACTGGAACGAAGCTTTAATGGCTGATTTATGGATTAACAATGGGTGGTTTGAAGAAAAACAAAGGTCTCAAATTAGAAATCATTACGCAGGTTTTTCATACGTTACAAACAGAGGCTTGAAAGTTATTTCCTTGAATTCAAATTGTTATTATCAAAAAAACTTGTGGGCATATATCAATTTATCAACAGAACCGGATTTATTTGGTCAATGGAAATTTCTAATTGAAGAATTGATTGCAAGTGAACAAAAAGGACAAAGAGTTTGGATATTTGCTCATATTCCTATAAACGATTTTGATACATTACCTTTGCAGTCACGTATATTTGGTAAGATAGTTGAAAGATTCTCCCCGTATACCATAGCAAATATCTTTTATGGTCATACTCATCAAGATCAATTTAGAATATTGAAAAATGATAAAGGTGAGTTGGTCAATATGGCGTGGGTTGTTCCTTCAATAACTCCCCTATACAACAATAATCCAAGTTGGAGATATTATGAGATAGAAAACGAAAGTTTTAATGTCAGAAACTCGATCAATTATTTTACTCATTTAAACGAAACATTTATAAATGGCGGCAATGAGCCAAATTGGAAATTCCAGTATTCAGCAAGAGAATTATATGATCCAGATCAAAAATGGCCGTCCACTGCTCCGTTGAATACCAGTTTTTGGAATGATTTTGTTTTGGAGAAATTGAAAGATGAGTCAAATGTAGAATTTAATCAATTTTTTGCAAATATCCAAAAAAGATTTGGTCCAGAGCCAATTCAATGCAGAAACGGTACCAAAGTTTCAAATATCTGCTACAATAGAAATGTCTGTATTATGAATACGTTCTACAGTGATGATTATCAAAAGTGTTTGAAGTAACTGCCTAAGAAAGTATTTTTTAGTTAACTGATATATATTTTATATAACTTTCAATTTAAAAACAGTAATAGAAAACCTTATTCTGGCCAGAGTTCAATAAAAGTTTTGCCCTAGTTTCAACTAACAGTTCGTGGGCAATATTTAAAAAAGTGTTTTATCTCCTACCCCGGTTATTGACTTGGATTCATTTTTTCACACACGCGAAAATACAACAACTCATACAAACCATACTTTGATTATGGTGTGGGTAAATGGCTGTCCGTTGTTCCTGGTGGATTTACCATTGAATTCCGAGGATGTTGTAAAAATGGCTGACATAAGACACACTCCGCTATTGGTGGTTTTGACCCCTACAAGTGTGCTCATATTTAATAAATATACTTTGTTACCTTTAACAAGTCATGCAAGAAATATGTCATCAATTGAAAATAATGGGAACAACATTGACTTGAAGATCAAAAATATCAGTGCCAATACGTCCAAGCTACAGAAATTACCAACTGTGAATTTATTCATTCAAACAAATCTCAATTTTTTTATCATATATCAAGTTTCAATAAATTATTCTAAAAATCTATACGAAATTCATAACTCAAATCAAGAATTGATCCAATCAGGCTTGCCACTTGCATTCACCCCGCTGAAATTTTCTTTCTCGAATTTTTTCAAAAGTGCTACAAAAACAATAATACATGGAGCCGAAGACCTACTGATAAGTCTAGAAAATATTGAAAGTGTGAATAATTGCTCGATCGATGACGAATTGAATAACTTCGACATTGAGTTTGTGAAGTTGAACATATTTAAGATATTGAAAATTGGGATAGGTTATAAACTGTACTGGTTACAAGAGAATAGCCACAATTTGTTTGTTTTTAATAACCGTGACGATAAACAGGATGTCGAGGAAAAAAAGGATAACGATTTAATACAAGTGGTGAACCTAAATGATTTTAAGACTCATTTGTTTGTGTTTTCAGAGTTTGATTGGTACAATTCATCAAGGATTATATACATAACTTATAACGAAGCTGGAAATTATTTCATATTTATCAACACAAAATATGAAATTTGGTATATGAAATTAACTTTAGAAACAAGCATTGGTCATAAGATAGGTAAGGGTCGAATCTCAAGGATATTATTCAATCCGGTTTGTTCCTCAGCAATTGTCGACATGGAAGGTGTTATAAAACTAGCATTAATCAACGAGAAATCATTTCATGTGATTAAAGATTTTTCATTTTATGGTACCCCTGCCTGGTCGCCAGACGGATCGTTTTTTACATTAATCGATGAGGAAAGAAACTGGAAAGTGGTTTCGAAATTTGGTAACATTTCATTTGATTCTAAGGAAATATCAAACGAGCTAGATGATTCCCACGAACAAACTTTCTTAAAAGCATCATCGATAATTATTTCAGGAACCTCAGTTATTCTTTACGTTTTGAATCAAGAAAAATTACATTTTATACGGTTAATGCTGTCAAGCAATGAAATCTTTTATGACAACGAATATCTCAGCTTGATAGGAGACAATCGGAATTTAATAAGGTTTCCAATTTTACCGAAATTCAAAAGCATTTTACGCTTGCAAGAAAAAAACACTGGCTCGCTATTGAGGCATCAACAAGGCCAGTTTTGTGCATCAAAAAATGATTTCAATCAGATCTCCATATCTTATGGTAACTATTTAGCTGTTTCTACTCCATTTTCGACCGGTGGTAATATTAATCATATACTTTGGTTCAACTTCAAAAATTTGTTGGCAGAGTCTATGAATATAATCAAGCAGTTTTGGTTCAAAGATTACCTAATAATTATCAACAGAAAGTTGGCAACCCTGGACGAAGAGGAAGGAGAGCGGTATATCGATGAGTTCATGGTGTTTGATTTATCTCTACTAAAGTATGGTATGAGTGGAGAAGAAATTTCTTTTGATAGTGATTTATTGATTTGGAAATACGATTTCAAAAGCTTGTTTATTAGCGTTTCAATTATAGATGATGAAACCGGTTCAAGTGTGATCATACTAACAGATGATTTCAGGTTGATCGTTCTCAATTTGAATACAAATAAAGTCATTGAAATAAACAAGAATTCAAAATATTACAAAATTTATATCTCAGTGCAGAAAACAGTTCATCTATCTTCAATACAAAATAGGATAAATTTTAACGAAGTCATACAAACAAGCATGATACTGGGTAAACATTTTGTGTTTTTATTACGAAACGGAGACTTTTACTTACTAAAAAATCAAAATCCGAGAAAGTCATCATTGGCTAAAAATCCATTAGATGTAATTAAACCAAACAATATTTACGATTTAATTAAACTACACTCGTCGATTGAATTCTTTAAATTCAAATCCATCAATTTCCAACGACAATCAGATTTCATATACTTATTCAATGGAGAACAAATTTTGATTTATGAACTGGGTGAATTGATAGAAAAATCCAGCCAAAAGCAAGAAATTGACGATTTACTACAAGATTCGGAAGATGAGCCTATAGTTCCCATAATCGTCGACAGCTATGACTTACAACCTTTCGAGTTTGATTCAATACCGGAGAAATCAATAGATTTGATAGGATTGGAAAATTTGGTGTTGAACAAATCGAGTGGATTAGTGATCAAGAATAAAGTTGGCCATAGATTGATACTTAACAAATTTATCGAGTTTGATTTATTACACAAAGGGGATTTAGAAAGTTCATTTAATAAGTACAAGCATTTTGACAATTTTCATTATTGTTTGGAGTTACTACTATTCGAGCATCTCACTTTGGAGGTTGATAATATAAATTTAACATTGAAGCGATTAATCCAATTAATTGAATTCACGGAAAATTCAGAATTTATATTTATCAATTGTTTAAGAAAAATCGAAATTGATTATTGGGATAAATTTTTCAAAATCTTAGATACCAGCCCTGAAAAATTTATGAATAGATTGATACAGATTGAAAATGTCGAATTATGCTACAATTATTTGATTGTTTATCTCAATTACAAAAAAGAGGAAGAAGATCAGAACAAATTAGACATTGGCCAATTGAACGACAACGATAAATCCATAATCTTGAAAATTATAGAAATGTTGGACAAGGCACATAAATACGATTGGTGCTTTGAGTTATGTAGATTCATAAAGGTTTTGGAACCATCAGGACAGTTTTTGAAACAAATCAAACACCAACTTACATAACAATCTACGCTACCTCTTGTCCCTGCACATAATTCTCAGCCAACCAAACAATTCCTTTTACCAAGAACAAACAGAGCGAAAAAAAATATACACCTGGAACCAACCTAGTATGACCTTAGCTACTGCGTTTGCCGAAACCACACGCTACTCACAATCGAATACAGAGTTGAAGAAACGAGTTCTCCACTTGTACAGAAAGTTCATACGTTCATCGAAAAATTTCGGCGATTTGTACGAATTGGATATGCCCACATCGGTTATCAAAACCAAGATTAGACAAGAGTTTGAAAGACAGAGATTTGTCAACGACATAAGTATCAACAATGTTTTGTATATGAAGGGCCAAATGGAATTTCAAGAGTTGATCAATTTCTGGAAACAACAATGTCACGTCATGAGATACTTTGATGATCAGAATGCTTATAATGTTGTTGATAAAAATGATTTTGTTAAAAACTTCTTGAGAGGTAATTAGAGTTGCATCTTGTTTTAATTTGCATTTGGGTTCATGGGTACTTTATTTAATAATAATACACGTTTTAGTGAAAGAAGCTTTTATGTTGTAGAACTCTTTATAACAGAAATTATACTAAAACTATATAAGAATATACAAGTAGTATTAATAAAGGGATATAATATTAAACCAAAACCAGATATATTAAAGAAGTGAAGTTTTTCAATATATTCAATTCAGTTTGTGAATTGAAATTATTATTCATGAGCATTTTAGAAAGTATTCTCTATTCCATTGCTTGGTCTTCTAATGGAACCTCATCACCATATTCAATATCTTCGTCATCAATGCTTGCTTCTTGATATTGTTGATATTCACTTACTAAATCATTCATATTTGATTCGGCTTCGGTAAATTCCATTTCATCCATACCTTCGGAAGTATACCAATGTAAGAAAGCTTTTCTTCTAAACATAGCACTAAATTGGTCACCAACTCTTTTGAATAATTCTTGAATTGAAGTAGAATTACCAATAAAAGTAGCTGACATATCCAAATCTTTTGGAGCAACAGAACAAACAGCAGTTTGTACATTATTTGGAATCCATTCAACGAAATAAGATGAATTTCTGGTTTGAATTTTATGCATTTCATCATCAACTTCTTTTACCGATACTTTACCTCTGAAAAATGCAGCAACAGTTAAATATCTTCCATTTCTTGGATCAGAAGCTGCCATCATGTTTTTTGAATCAAACATTTGTTGGGTTAATTCTGGTACAGTAACTGATCTAAAAGATTTTGATCCCATTGAGGTTAATGGTGCATAACCGACCATGAAAAAATGTAATCTTGGGAATGGGACCAAGTTGACGGCTAATTTTCTTAAATCGGAGTTTAATTGACCTGGATAACGCAATGAGGTGGTAACACCGGACATGACTGATGAAACTAAATTATTTAATTCGTTATATGATGGTTGAGGTAATTTTAAAGTTTTTTGACAAATATTGTATAAAGCTTCATTATCAATACAAAATGTTTCATCGGAATTCTCAACCAATTGATGAACTGATAAAGTTGCATTATAAGGTTCAATAACAGTATCTGAAACTTTTGGAGAAGGAACAACGGAAAATGTAGCCATCATTCTATCAGGAAATTCTTCTCTGATTTTGGAAATCAATAAAGTACCCATACCAGAACCTGTACCACCACCTAAAGAGTGTGTGATTTGAAAACCTTGTAATGAATCACAGCCTTCAGCTTCTCTTCTGATAACATCTAAAACAGAATCGACCAATTCGGCACCTTCAGTATAATGACCTTTAGCCCAAACATTACCGGCGGAACTTTGACCAAAAATATAATTGTCTGGTCTGAATAAATTACCAATATTTGAGGTTTTGACATTGTCGATGGTACCTGGTTCCAAATCAACTAAGACAGCACGAGGAACGTATTTACCTGAGCTTGCTTCATTAAAGTATACATCCAATTTTGATTTTTGTAACTCATTGTCACCAACGTAATTACCACTATTATCTAAACCATGTTCGCCACATATAGTTTCCCAAAAGG
Organism: Insectozyma chauliodis; assembly: GCA_030557115.1. Taxonomy (NCBI): domain Eukaryota; kingdom Fungi; phylum Ascomycota; class Pichiomycetes; order Serinales; family Debaryomycetaceae; genus Insectozyma; species Insectozyma chauliodis. Next base: position 3,712 of record JAKTVI010000065.1, on the reverse strand, counting down.
CAGCACCCTGAATATAAGTTAGTAAATGTAATGAAACATGTGACTCGAATTTGACAACCAAGTTTAGTGCGACAGCACAAAATATAAACAAAATAAGATCAAATCGAAATCTGAATCAAATCAATAAAAATAAATTACATACAATTTGATTACCACATTGACCTGTTGATAAATGAATCTAGAAATGATGGTTAGTATTAACTTTCTTCTAAGTTTTTGTTACATCTACTTGGTTTCTTAGCTTAGATTGTATTATGGAATAGCGCGTATTCCAACAAAAAAGTGCTTGTAAAATCATGATAAAAATAACAAAAAATTGCAATATGAAAGGTAACATACAATTTCTCTCATTCTATAATATGTTATTTGCACTAGTAATTATTAAACGATGAATCAATAGTTAGGGCTAAGTAATATGAAGAAATTGAAAACGATCCTTGTGTTAATGGTGTGAAGTTATTGATATGTGTAAAAAATTATTTTCTACTAAAAAAATTTCCAATGTTTACATTTTGATTTCTGATGTAAAACACACGACTCGCACCATATAACAAAATGAACATGTTTGTATTTTTGCCTATTTGGTAAAATTACAATCAAAACTCTAAATGTAAATTGTTTAAATCTTGATATCGTTTAATTCGTTAATTAAGCTAACAAATACATTGCACGGTAAAATCCTAGACCATTCACATTAATTAGTTTATTATAACTAGCCTGTAATATATTTTAAACTTTACTATTGTCAAATTGGGCCAAATTGACGCGTTCAAATAGACGATCCAGCTATGTTAAGCTTGGTAAGCCAGAATTTGCGTCAGATTTACAATTGGCTAATCAGAAAAACCATTCAAGGTGGCTAAATGTTCATATCGAATTTTTAGTAGAGTCGTGCCCACCTAGTTACAAGCATATGGTAGTTGCATTTTGCAACGATTACCAATCATCACCAATCAATATGAGTAGAAATTGCAACGACACAAAGTATGACTTCTACATAAACTCTAATTCTAACTTTATAATCACTACTGACCGAAATACGAACTATACGTAAAAAAAAATAAAAAAGGTATTACAACATGCCCCCCTCCCACAAACTTCAACATAAAACTCCCAAACTCTTAAATCCACAAATCGACTAATCACTAGAGCCTCTTAAACATTCTTGGTAATCATCACTGTAAAATGTTGAAACGATACAGTAATTTTCATCATAACATGCATCTGAAACTTTCGTACCATTCTTACAATCTGGAACACCTGGACCATATCTTTTTTGAATGTTTGCAAATAATTGATTGAACTCTATGTTTGATTCGTTTTTCAATTGTTGCAAAACTTTGTTATGCCAAAATGTACCATTCAAAGGTGCCCTTTCTGGCCATGTGTTCTCTGGATCATACAAATCTCTCACGGAATATTCAAATTTCCAATCAGGTTCTTTACCGCCGTTAATGAAAGTTTCATTTAATTGCGTGTAATAATTGTAAGCATTCAAAATGTTGAAACTTTCATTTTCAACCTCGTAGTATCTCCAACTTGGATTGTTATTAGTCAATGGAGTCACTGATTGTGCTACCCATGACATATTAATGATATCTTTGGCTTCTTTTGAAGAATTTGAAGAATAGAGAATGTGGAATTGATCTTGATGAGTGTGACCGTAAAAGATGTTTGCAATTGTATAAGGAGAAAATCTTTCGACTATTTTTCCAAAGATATGTGATTGCAATGGCAAAGTGTCATAGTCAGTAACTGGAATATGAGCCATGATCCAAACCCTTTGACCATTCTTTTCACTTTCAATCAATTCATCGACCAAGAATTTCCATTGACCGAATAAATCTGGCTCAGTGGATAAGTTGATGTAAGACCACAAATTCTTTTGGTAGTAACAGTTTGAGTTCAAACCAATAACTTTCAATCCCCTATCAGTAACATAAGAAAATCCAGAATAATGTTCTTTGATTTGTTTTCTTGAAGACTCGTTAAACCAACCATTGCTAATCCATAAGTTTGCCATTAATTCTTCATTCCAGTGGTAAGAATTATTGAAGTCATACGCTAATGGAGATATTTGACCATATGGGAATGTGTCATGATTACCTAAGCTTGGTAATACAGGTACATCACCTAAGAAATGTTTCATCAATTTGAACGACTTAATTTCTGCTTCTTTTGTGACTTCTGGTGAGCAATGAATAACATCATGATCGACCAAATCTCCAGTAAAGACAACAAATTCAAACTTTTTGTCTTTGTTGGCTTTTTGAATTGTCAACAATGAATTGTTCATCAAGACTTCTGGAGAATCAGCCAAATATGCTCCAAAGGTTGAGGCAGGACTGTTTGCAAAATTCCAGCCTCTGTATTTTGGAAAGTCATAGTATTCTCCCTTGACATAAGTATCATTCTCAGCGTAATGAGCATCAGGATAGAATGATAAATCAATTTTAGTTAAATTTGACTTGAAGGTTTTGTAGTAGTTGGTAAAATTATATGTCTTATTTGCCAATTGCTTGTTGTATGATTCCGGTAAAGCACATGGAGTTGAAGTACAGTTGGCTTCTGCACCCAAAGTGTATCTTAATTGAATATGGAAATCAGTTACATGTAAAACGTTAAAAGTCTCATTGTTTCTAGTATATTTAGGTTCAAAGTGATGTTTTGCTTCTTTTTTAGGCCACCAACTTTGAACTCCATAGAATTCATCAACATCTTTGGTTGCTGGTAATTTACATGCCGATTTTCCTTTATAGAAACAATAGTACTCCAAATCTAAATCACTGGATGTGTTGAAGTTTTTCAACATGTGCAAGAAATCATTATCATAAAAATTGACACCAGTACCAGACTGAACACCAGAATCATAGCTTTGATTGAATTTTTCAAAATTCTTTGAATTTGTAGTTACGAAAAAATCATTATTATCACATTTTGACTCAGTATTATTATTTGAAACTAAACAATGTTTGAATAATAGCAAACTGACCAAATGTGACTTTTCTGGATATTCTTCAAGCAAGTTTTTACCAAACTTTATTTTATATTTACAGCTTTCACATTTTGTACCATTAAAATTTGTAAGGTTTTTTAAGTGGTAATTGATGAAATCGATCTCAGGAGCTTTTAAATCCTCGTAAACAGGATCAATTAAGCTACGTTTGGACAATACATGTTGTAATGCTAATGAATCTTTTCCAGGCAAGGTGTAAGCACATGACAAAACTAGCCAAAAGAAAGAAACCAAAAAAGTTTTCAACATCATAAAAAGCCCCTTTAGTTTAAAATCGAAAACAAGAAATATGAGAGTTCTTGAAGATTTGAGTTCTTTATTTATAAGTTTGAAAAATTCAAATTTACATTCCTAATTCGACTGAAAAATTACCGGTTTTGAGGTTTGTGCATCGATAGGTAGATCTTGATAATAGAAAACGTGCTCTAGTAATTAGTGAAAAAAAAAAAAAACTGGTGAATCAAACACTAAGAAGAACAATTTTTGGCAATGTATGTATTCTATTTTACGAGCTGAGAACAATGTGGCTATTCTAGGTTCAAATAATTTCAGTCCAAGATTTAATCAGTTGCTGTGATTCAGATTTGGTTTTTTGTAACGTTATCCAGGTGCAGTTGATCCCAGTGCAGTTGATTTTTTCTCCTGCATATATGTATTTTTTTTTACCATAGTTAATTTTCACGGATATAAAATCTT
>JAKTVI010000064.1:0-29406 GCA_030557115.1 Insectozyma chauliodis | reverse complement strand
TTGATATTCCTAAGTATTTAAATTCTTGCGAGTCAATGTGTTCCAATTTAAAAGGTAAAATTGTATCAGGAGTGAGTTGATTGAAGTGATAAAGAACTGATTTCTCATTGTTGATGAGACTATTGGAAGCTTTCTGAAATGAATTAAGTTCTTCTAATAAGATCCTTTCTTCACATTCTTGATTTATTATAATCATAGTGTCATCAGCGTATGCCATATATTTGATAGGTTGTTTGACGTAATGATCTATTCTTGCACCTTGAAGTTTGCTAGTTATATGATAAAAGAAGGGTTCAAGGGCTAAGTTGTACAAAAACGGTGAGAAACTAAGTCCTTGTAATAATCCTATGTTGATGTTTAGATATGGAGTTAGGTGGCCGCATATATCAATAGTAGCTTTATTTTGAGTGATGGTGGATAGGATTAATCGAATGATATTTTTCCCTGCGTTTATTTGGAAAAGAAGCTTTGTAAGATATTGATAACTTAATCTGTCAAAAGCCTTACTCCAATCTAATAGGACTATGCGTTTGTTTTCTCTTTGAGATGGAGACAACTGTTTTTGTGAATTGGCGAATTTGAAAAAATTGAAAATATTTGAGTCTATAGACCTATCAGTCATGAATCCGGTTTGTGAGGGTTGGATTAATTTATCGTGGAGGGGAGTAAATCGGTTGTTAATGATAGCGGAAAGTATTCTTGTAAGGATGGGGGTGATAGCTATGGGTCTCAAATCTTTAACATGGTTTGATTTGATTCTTTTTGGGACTAGTTTAATTATTATTTTTGTCATTGATTCTGGTAGAACTCCCGTTTCAAAAATTTTGTTGAATTCTCTGAGGAGGATAGAAGATAAGCAGTGCATGTGAGTCTTGAAGAAATTAACAGTTATACCATCTATTCCTGGGGTGGTTTCAGACATATTATTGATGGCGTGGGCAATTTCATCAATAGTGATAGGTTCATTTAACTTGCAAGATTCGTCAGTTGTTAGTTTGCAAGGGAAATCATTCAAGTAAGAATCGATGGACTCAGGGTCGTAGTGTGTGGTGAATGTGTTGTATAGTTGGTCGTAATAATTCCAGGCAACATCTAACATATCCGATATATTATTTCCAGCCTTGAAGTCATCCGTGATAATTTTGGGTTTAAATTCAGCATTCATAATTTTGTATTTGTCGGGATGATATTTACTATGTTTGAAGTTGAACTTGATATTGTTTTTGTAGCAATAGTGTTCGATCTTGTAGAGTTTCTTCGTGTGGTCTTGAACACCATAAATAAATTCATCAATAGAGCCCGTTGAAAGGTTGTTAAGTAATTGTTCATCAAAAAGTGGGATGTATCTTGGGGGCAATCTAATTCGTCTTTTTGGTTTTGGTATGGGTTGTTCTGGATTGGTGTTAAAGGTGATGGAAATACCATCGTGAGTGGACGAAGACAATTGATGATGTTGTTGGAAGTGAACTAATTCGGAAAGGAGTGAGCGACTGATGTATATTCGATCGAGACGTCGATCCACTTTATCATTGTAATTGGTTTGTATTATTGTGGTTGGTGAGATGTATCTAAAGGTGTCTTGTAGATCTAGAAATTTGTAAATGTCTTCAAAAGATGAAATAATAGATGGATGAGTTTCTTGTATACTCTGGGAAGAAACTAAGATGTTGTCGAGGATCGGATTAATGGTGAAGTTCCAGTCTGCAGCGAATACTATATGGGCGGCGTAATTTTTAATGACTGGTGCTATTCGATGTAGCTCCAGGTAGATCTCGTCTAGAAACATCCGTTGTTGGTTGTATGATTTTGAGGGTACATATGCTCCAATGATAAAGTAGAACTCCGTATCAATTTTCAATAAACAGTCGTGTATGTGATTGTTGTAGTTTAGAGTTTGTATTAAATTCTGTTTCAAAGGTTTGAATTTGGATATAATCATGCTTTTTCCCAGATAATGTTTGGAAACGAAGTGTATTGGGTCTTTAAATTTGTTTTTTATATCGTTTTGGAGTAATTGAAATTGTTTTCTTGTGTTGAACTGATTTTCGTTTAATAGTAAAATATCAAACTGTGTCAAAAGTGATTTTATAGTTAAGTATTTTGGTTGTCTGTGTATGTTGTAATGAAGTATCTTGTGTGTTGTATTCGCTTCGGTGTTCGAAGAGAATGTTGTGACGGCCGTAGTCGGACGTCGTGCTCTATTGTTGGTTCTCATCATTAGGTTGTTGTGTGGCAGAAGACTGCGACTCTTCTTCTAATTCGTTTTCAGAATTCATGGACGTGTCCTGAATCGAGTTGTCGGTGTAAATTGACTGTTCGTCTTCTGAACCTGGTTCGTAGTCTGGATCAGAGTCAGTCATCAAAACATCATTGTTTGAGTAAATTTTTGCTAAGGTTGTAGAAGGGGGTTCAAATGTAGATTGCTCCAGTCCTTGATTGTCTTCTTTTCCACTTTCTGGTTGGGAAGAAAGGAAGTTGTGGTTTGATGAGTTACTTTGGCTTGTAGTTTGTGATTGTGGGTTTTCTTGTTCGTAGTTTTGTTCAGTGTTTTGCTCAGTGTTTTGTTCAGTGTTTTGTTCAGTGTTTTGTTCAGTGTTTTGCTCAGATGACAGAGTTGAAGAAGAATTGTGGTTTGCTTCTTCGTTGGAAGTTTGTAAAGCTTCAAATTGATTTGCAGGGTTGGCCCATTTAGATTGAAGTGGGGATTGATTCTTTTTATGTTGTTTAGATCTGGTAATAGTGATAAATCCATCCGAATCGGTGGATTGTTTAGATGAGTTACGCTTGGAATGTTGTTCAACAAGTTTTGTTTGGTTCGCAGTTGAGACGGTTGAGACGTTGTTGTCTTTGTTGATAATTGAATTTGTTACTGGTTTGATTGACTTAGCAGTGGCAGTTAATTCGGAAGCTTCTTTTTTAGCTGTTTTTTTGGCTAATCTAACTGGGCAATTTGGTCCATTGTGGGAGTCATCGTGGCAGATGACACACTTGCTGGTTCTACAGTTGTATCTTGTGTGGTTAGTGGAACGACATATGCCGCAGTGTTGGATGTGACTAACAAGCTCACATGTAGAATTTGTGAGTTTTCTAAATTTGGTGGGGGTACTGTTGTCGTCTAAGGCCACCAAAATTTCATAAGAAATGGTCAAGTTGAGTGGAGTTTTAGCTAAGCTCAAATTTGGTTCTTGTTTCTCAGTATATGAGATAATGGTTGGGGCCGATTTGAAATGTTCAGTTAAAAGATGTTTCCAACATTTTGAGTAACTAATTGGGCAGGTTAATTTGATAATGGCCAAGTGATTTGATCCATAATCAGCTACCTTAAAACAGATTGTTTGTTGATATCCCTCAAGTTTGATAGGCTCAGTCAAGATGGAAATCAAATAATCTCTAATGTTAAAAGTTTGTTCAAATTCTGTAAATGTAGGAGTAGCTACATAGGCGCGGTCTGCTTGAATTGCTGCATAAGTTGAACGTAAAAGTAATTTCTTATGTTGCCAAACTGAATATTGTTCGGTCAATAATTCGAGCTGATGCAAAGTTGAATCGATTTGCTCTTTAATTGCTAATTTTGTAGAATTGGAGTTTTCCTGAGAGTTAGTTGAATCTTCAGTAATTGAATCGAATTCAATTTTAAGCTGATTAGCTTTCGTGGTCAAGTTAGTTGCTGCATTTTGGTTTTCTGTTGCCTTGCGATTGACATAGTCGGTTTGTTTATCAATAATGGTTTTGAACAAGACTTCGGGGTCAAAATTGGGAGAAGCTGGATCCGCAGTTAAAACAATTTGGTAAGGATTGACTTCTTGGAGCTGTTGATAGAATTCACGTTTGATGGTAGCATCAATGCTTTGCATTCTAGTTAAATGACCAGTTTTCTGGACTTCATTTAATGAGTCAACAAATTTTTTCTCATAATACGCTGCTAAGTAGCATTCCTTTTCAGATTGGGTTACTTCCGATAAGATTTTGTCATCGAAAGGGGGTAAATTGTTGATGCTAAAATCAGAGCGTTGATAATCTTCGATGGTGAAGACTTTACGCAAAGAATCAGCATAGGACTTTGGACCAAGGTTTTGGTCCTTAGGGGCAGTTGAAGAGGGGACAGAAATTTCATTTACTCTTGATCCTTTATTGGGATCGTTGCTAAAATGCTCAACCATGTTGGACATTTTTTGAAATGAAATGCCTATCTCAAAGTAAATTTTCTCAATTTAGAAATTAAATTGCAAAACTATCAGACAAGATAACATAAAGGAAAACTTCAAACCAGTAGTTTCAGTTTCTTACATGTTTTCTTTAAGACTTTCATATCCATTAAGCGCAATTCCTTTTGAAACGTGACGCGTTATTTTGTTTTAGAACAAACATCAAACTTTTGTAGGTTTCATGGTATGTGTTCAACATATAACGGTATCAAAGATGAAAATTTGTGGCTCCAACTGGCCTGACACTTACCATGGTCGAGAATAAGACGAGAAAAAGCTATCCATCGCAAGAATTTTCATTGATTGCTTAGCACCGTTTATCTTGTCGTTTAAAATTCAATGTTTCAAATTATAAAAATGGAGTGATGTAAGGAATAATCAAGTGATGTTCAATTGCGGAAGGCATTATGCAGGATGTCCGATAAAATTTTTAGTCTGAAAACAATCTTGTAATTAAAGAAAAAAAAAAAAAATTAGTTAATCCGAATCGAAAAAGTGAGAAGCTGTTGTTTCAGCCAACAATAGAAAAGCCGATCAACATAACAAACTGCCAATAGACAGCTACCAAGACAAGAGAAAAATAAGGCGATTTTTGCAGGGATGAACAAGTGTGTATGCAATAAATTCTTCCTTTGCACTTAAAGATTACCAGCTAACTCTTTTGTAGTGAGCTTTTGACGTCTGACCAATGACAATTGTGAACCAATTGGCTGCAGAAACAAAACAGTGAGAGAAAAACTGGTATTGTGCAACAAAATGGTTTTTTTTAAACAGATTGCAATGCCACATTGCTAAATACATTCAGGTATTTATTTTGATTTTGCAATTTGAAAAAAAAAAAAAAAATTGTAAGCACCGAAATTATAACCTGATATTTCAGCCATTCACAATTAACATATGACTGGCAGAGTGAGAGGGATAGAATGTAGTAATTTTGGCCAATCAGTAAATAAAAACTTTAACTGATTTACAGGTGAAAGTAGTGTGTGAAGTTCTTGTTTGGGGGGAAGAGACATTGTTGTTTTTCATTAGTTGGAGAAATGAAAAAGTGGAGAATGTGATTTGGTGGTTGACGAACCAAGTTTGGCATTGGTAACGAAGGTCGACCTGGGAGGGGAAAATTTTAAGTTGGTTCCACAATAATTTTATTATTGGGCAACCCACTAACTAAACGGAATTTATTTATTTGATTGAAATTTCTTTTTTTGCTCATCCTTATTAAAAAAAATATACGTTTGTGTCACGCTGCCAATGTATTACAAGGTGAAAAATAATAAACACACAACTTTTCAATCATAACAATTTTTACCTTGTATATATACGTTACAGATTCATTCACTGTTTTTTCCACCAAATTTTAACAAATCATTTCCTTATATTGTCCGAGTTGATCTTGCATAATGTCAACTATCGAGAATCAACAGCAACTCAATAATCACTATTGCAACCACAGTTTCTTGTATCCATCCATTCACTCTCCTTCGAAATCATCATCAACGCTCTCCTCATCCTCATCATCAACTACAAATTTGAATGATTTTAACGGAGACTTGCTACCAGATCTATGGCAAACATCTTCAAACGAATCATCATTAAGCTCACAGGGTTTTAGCAATACTAAATTGTTTTCGATTGTCAATGAACCTCAGCATATTGAACCACAATGGAATTTTTTCCCAACATCTACTAAATCACCTCCTCCACAATCAAAGCAACCAATCATTTCTTGGAATTTGGATCATAAATTAGAAGAAACTCTAAATCAAATATTGCCTCCAGATGAAGATTTGTTCAATTTCGAGCAATCACAAGCTCCAACTCAACAACAAGTCCAGAACAAACAACCTGTCAATACCCAATTGTACAAGACCGAGTTGTGTGGGTCTTTTATGAAAATAGGGGTTTGTCCATATGGCGGCAAATGTCAATTTGCTCACGGTCAACAAGAACTAAAACACGTTGAAAGGTCACCTAAATGGAGATCAAAGCCTTGCACAAATTGGACTAAATTTGGTAGCTGCCGTTATGGTAACAGATGTTGTTTCAAACACGAGTAATTAATGAAGTATTTATTCTATTTATTTTTGGTTCACAGGGGTTGTTATTTCTCAGATTTTAAAAGTTAATTATGTTTTTTATAATGATAAATTTATTTATTTAATATATATAAGGTTTTATATATCTATTTAGACAGCCTCAGTTTTGAAAACATCATTTATGTTTGTGTGGTGATTGGTTATGATGTTGTCCACATCGCCCGAGACTTGTTTCATCCTCGAGTCGAATTGAGTCAAATCCAGAGAAATCCGAACCCTCATCAATTCATCACTGCAACGGTGTTTACCATCCTCATCGACTGTTTAGTTGATGAGGAAAAGAAGAAGAAAAGGATTTTTTTCTCTCTGGTTTTGAATTTATAGTGTGCTCGAGAGTTTGATCGCAAGAGAACGAAAAAATTGTTGTAAAAAATTTGAATCGTGCAAGAAATGAATGTTTCATGGGACCAATTGGAGCCAAATTATAGAAATGAGTTCCAGAGTTCACATACGTCTACCAGAATCACCATGTTGAATAATGTTGAGCTGGTGTTGGATCAAATTCCAGAAAAAGATTTGGAAACAATTATAAGTTTAGCTTTGAAGACTTATAATTACTACCAGGATACAAACTCCAGAAACAAAATTGTCGATGTTTTAGATGCTATTGGAAACAAGCAGCCGAAATATTATACCCTGTACATAAAGTTTATTGAGAAAACTAACAGTGGAACTACTTTAGCAATCACGGATTATTTGACTTTGTTATCGTGGGTTAACTATTTTATCATACGAATTTCAGAACATAAATTATTAAATGAAAATGTTGCTGTTTTGCAAGGTAAGTTGTTACTCAATTGTATGAATTATAAAGGTAGAGTACAACATCAAAAAAGGATAATTAATTCTGCAATCACAGCTACAAAGTTTTCAATTGTAAGTGTTTTAAGTAATGATTCTAATTATTTGGATTTTGTTGTAAAGAGCAAAAATTTGGCATTGATTGGTTTGCTATATCTGGGTCTCAAAGAAAGTATAATCAAAACTAATCCTTCATTGGTGGAACAATTTGACATTTCCCAAATTATAGAGATTTTAAATGAGCAATTATTGAGTAAGACCCACCCATCAATTAACGAACTAGAATTATTCAGTGAAACAGGTGAATTAATCGATCTTGAAACTTTCAACAAATTATCAGTTGACAAAGCTCTTTTGAGATCTTCTGAAGTGTTTGCTTTATTACCAGTTATTTTCAAAAACATTGAAAAAATATCTATATCCCCGAAATTTTTATCATCAATAATCTCTGGGATAAAATCTACAAAAGAAGATATCAAGCAAGCCGCGTTTAACGTGTTGAAGATCAGTTTAATCAAATCAGATGATAACGTTGCACCAGAGATTTTGAAGAGTGTGAAAAGTACATCAGGAGATACTAAAGCTTTACTAATCAATTCCTTGTTGTATTGTGACAAGATCGAGTTAAAAGACATACTACCTTATGCAAAGGAACAGAATGAACAATCATTATCGGCGACAGTGAAAGTTTTGTGTAAAAATTTTAATCAAGATGCGGTGCCAGCATTCATTGCTGGGTTCAACTCAAAATTACGTCGAATTTGGTTCGTTGAATACGCAGAAAATCCTAAAGAAATAGAGCAGTTTAAAGGAGAATTTGAAAAGATTTTGCTGTCAATAGAGGCAAATCCTTTAGCTGCAGCTAATAGCAAAAGTGTGGTGTGCGGTTTTATAATATTGTCTCTTTTAGACAAAGAATCGGATATGCTAAATGATACTAAAATTTATTCCAAGCTAGATGAAACTGATTTGAAATGGTTTGTAAAAGCATTAAAAAATCAACCTGTTGGTTGGTTGTTCGCATTGTCTAAAGCTCTGTATAAGATCAGGTTACTAGCCCAAGAAGAATTGAAAAGAAAGATTACTCCAGAGTTGTCACAATCAATCATAGATTCAATTGAAGAACCAAGTGCACATTTATCAAAATTGTTTTCCATCTTAACTCAAACTGGAGATAAAGACATGGTTGAGAAAAACTTGCTTAAATTGATTATTCTCGCTAATCAATCAAAAGTAAATGGCGGGTGGATTGGTTTGGTTCAAAGAAGCTATCCAAAAATTAATCTCGAACAATTGGTAACGGATAATTTCGATCAACTTTTCAATCATTGTGTTGCGGAAAAATCAGTTAAAAGTTTGTCTGATTTGGCGTTTATAAAACCAAACAATATCAAACTGATTGTCGACTTGATTCAAAACTTTGAAATTAGACAATTTTCTCAAGAAGAAATAGATATATACAATGGCCAAGAGGGGGAATTGGTTAAAAGCATATTCAAACAAGAAGTTCTTGATAAAAACTCAAAAGATTACGAGATTAAGAAATGGGAAGAATCTATAAAGAAAGACAAGCAAAAGAAATTGACCAAAGAAGAGCAGCAACAAGTGAAAGAACAGCTTAATAAAGAATCTGAGACCAGATTGAGTATTTCAAAGAATATCAAAGAAGCTGAATTTATTTTATCTTTAATTGAACAACTCACTGTTCAAGCTAAATTGGTGGACAATGCTCAGAACGTATGGTTTCCTATAGCTACACAAAAATTGTTATTGATGAGTCAAACTTCATTGTATAAAGCAGTTGGTACTTACCTAAAATTGTCGACTTTAATCACCGACAGATTGGAAGTTTTGAAAGAATTTATTGGTGTTGCTACATTGAGAAGTTACCAGATTGATGTTGCCGATAATTTTAAAGAAGAGCCATTATCGAAATTAATTACCAGGATTTTGTATAAAGTTAAGTTGTTATCAGATCAGCAATCCTTGGACTCAATTACATTGTCATATCTATTGCCATTATTGATAAACGTTTTGGAAGAAGGGAAAAAAGTTGCAGTCACAAATAGTACAAAGTCCAAAACCACATCTGAATTTGTGGATGAAGATGATGAAGAAGAGAACTTGTTATTGGGTATTGAAATTATAGGAAGCCATGCTGAATGCTTTTCAGACCCAATAATATCGAGAACTAAAATTTTAAGCGTATTGATTTCGTTGATGAGATTACCTTCTAAAGCAAAGATTTCAAAAGAATGTTTCCTTTCTTTATGTCAATATATTTCAGACAACATCGATGATTCAGACTTGCAGTTGTTATATGATAATCTACTTTCGTCAAGTGTATTTGTTAGGTCGACTATATTGGAAGGTTTGGATACTGAGTTTCAATTGGATAACTATTCGAAAGAGTTGTTTGTTTGTACTTTTGATAATGATGAAAATTGTAAGGAAATAGCACAGACTATTTGGGAAGACAATGGATTGGAATCTGAGGGCACTGAGAATTTATTAGCATTATTCGGTAACCAAGACTCCGGTGTTAGATATTCAATAGCACAAGCGTATGCCGATGCAACAACAAATGTGAACTTGACTGAATTGATTGACTTATATAATGAAAAGAAGAATCCACCGGCTCCAAAATTGGATAAATTTGGTTTAGTCATTAAATCAACTATTGATAATAGAGATCGTTGGGAAGAAAGATCCACAATAGCATTGACATTGAAATTACTTGAATACAAAGATGAAGACATTGAGACTTTGTTTAAATTTTTAGTAGATGCTGCTGATGACAAGGATGAGTTGGTTCGTCAAGAATTCCAAGAAGCTGGTATACAAGCCATCAAAACCTACGGCTCTCAAAGTGTTGAAGTTTTGATATCCATCTTCGAAGAAAACTTACAATCAAAGAATATCAAGGAGCCTGTAATTATCTTATATGGTTACTTGGCTAGTCATTTGGAGAAATCTGATCCGAGGTTGAAAATTATAATTGATAGATTGATGAAGTCTTTAGACACGCCAGATGTTCAATACGCAATTTCCCAATGTTTGGCTCCATTAGTACCGGCAATTGAAAACTTGAATGCAAAATTTGATGAATTATTTGAAAGATTATACACTGGTAAGATCAAACAACGTAGAGGTGCTGCATACGGTATATCTGGATTAGTCAAAGGTAGTGGGATAAAAGTGTTACCTGATGTTATTAGAAATTTGACTGATGCATCAGATGATAAAAAAGATCCAATCAAGAGAGAAAGTGTTTCAATTGCATTCGAAACTTTATCACGAAGCTTAGGTAAATATTTCGAACCGTATGTCATTGAAATATTACCAATTATATTGAAATCTTTAGGTGATTCATCCCCCGAGGTAAGGTTGGCCACCGACGAAGCAGCTAAAGAAATTATGAAAAACACTACTTCGTTTGGTATCAAGAAATTGATTCCACTTGCAATTTCGAATTTGGATGAAATTGCATGGAGATCAAAGAAAGGTTCTGTTGAGTTGCTCGGTACCATGGCGTATTTGGATCCCGCACAATTGTCCAGTTCTTTATCGATAATTATACCTGAAATTGTTGGGGTCCTCAATGACACCCATAAGGAGGTTAGAAAAGCAGCTGAACAATCACTTAAGAGATTCGGTGATGTTATCCGTAACCCTGAGATTCAAGTCATTGTTCCAGATTTGATTAATGCAATCGGAGACCCAACGAAATACACCGATATAGCACTCGACAAACTCATAAAGACTAATTTCGTTCATTACATAGATGGTCCAAGTTTGGCGTTAATTATCCACGTCATCCATAGAGGTATGAAAGATAGATCGGCCGCTATTAAAAAGAAGTCGTGTCAAATTGTTGGTAACATGGCAATTTTGGTCGACTCCAAGGACTTGAAACCATATCTTAATGAATTAGTTGGTGAGTTGGAAGTTGCAATGGTTGATCCTGTGCCTCAAACTAGATCTACTGCCGCAAGAGCATTGGGCTCGTTGGTTGAGAAATTGGGAGAAGACCAATTCCCAGGACTCATACCGAAATTGTTAGATACATTACAAGATCCAAGCAAATCTGGTGACAGACTTGGTTCAGCCCAAGCATTATCTGAAGTCATATGTGGTTTGGGTATTGGAAAGTTGGAAGAATTACTCCCTTCGATATTATCATTTGCTTCAAGTTCCAGAACTCATATCAAAGCTGGTTTCATGCCGTTGTTGTTGTTTTTACCAGTTTGTTTTGGATCTCAATTTTCACCATATTTGAATAAGATTATCCCGCCTATTCTTAACGGTTTGGCAGAATCAGATGAAGACATCAGAGATACCGCTTTAAGAGCAGGTAGATTGATCGTTAAGAATTATGCTAAGAAAGCTGTTGATTTGTTATTACCAGAATTGGAAATTGGATTATCCGATTCAAGTTATAGAATCAGATTATCTTCATTGGAATTGACTGGGGATCTATTGTTTCAAATTACTGGTATTTCTGGTAAGAATGAGTTGGTTGAAGATTTATCAATATCAAAGACGTTGGTTGAAGTCTTGGGCGAACGTAGGGATAAAATACTTGCATCTATATTTGTTTGCAGAAATGATGTCGCTGGTATGGTTAGAAATGCAGCTATTGATATTTGGAAAGCTTTGGTTGCCAATACACCTAAAACTGTTAAAGAAATATTACCATCGATTACGAATATAATTGTCACAAGATTGGCAAGTGACGATGAAACTCAAAGAACTATAGCTGCGCAAACTTTGGGTGATATGGTGAAGAGAGTAGGTGCAAATGCTTTACCACAATTGTTACCAGTGTTGGAAAATGCAATCGATAAACAAGGTGCATGTATAGCATTGACTGAATTGATAAAATCTACTTCACAAGATGGATTGGTTACTTATCAAGATACATTTATCAGTATTATCAAAACTTCATTATCAGAAGCTAGTGCTGCTACTGCGTTTGATGAATTATATTCAAGATTGGGTAAACCCGTCATTGATGAAATTATTCCTGATTTGTTGTCAAAGATTCAAGACCCAACTGCTTTACGTGCTTTACAAAAAATCATGTCGACAAAATCAGATGTCATTTTCCCAATATTGTTGCCTACGTTGTTAGCACCACCAGTGAATGCTACTGCGTTGGCATCATTAGCAACAGTGGCCGGATCTGCCTTGTATAGAAGATTATCGGTCATTATCAATACATTGGTTGATTCAATGGATGAAGAAACAGCAGAAGCTTTTGATCAAGTATTATTATCAGTTGATGATGAAGGTGTTCACCAATTATTACAACAACTTTTGGCACTTATTAAACATGAAAATCCCGAAAAGAGAGAAATTATATTTGAAAGATTGCCCAATTTTTTCAATCAAACACATTTGGATTACTCGATGTACTTGGAAGATTTAGTTTCACAAATGATTTTGTCGTTGTCTGATCCATCACAGAAGGTAGTAGAGGGATCAATGTTAACATTGACAGCATTGATTAAAAGACAGAGTAAAGAAACTTTGGAAAAATTGGTTAAACCAGCTAAACAAGCATTAGATTTGACTTATGACATACCAGCTTTCAAATTACCCAGAGGTCCACAATCTATATTACCTGTATTTATTCAAGGTTTGATGTATGGTAATTCTGAACAAAAGGAATTGTCGGCATTGGCAATAGCTAATATAATAGACAAGACTCCAGCTGAAAATTTAAATCCTTTGGCAACTACTTTGACAGGTCCATTAATCAGAGTTGTTGGTGAAAAAGTCAGTACTGATATTAAATCAGCTATATTGATTGCACTTAATAATTTATTAATCAAGATTCCACAATTTTTAAGACCATTCATACCACAGTTACAAAGAACATTCATTAGATCTTTAACTGATGTGTCGAATGAGAAACTTCGTAACAAGGCGGTTGTAGCATTGGGAACATTAATCAAACATCAACCAAGAGTCGACTCGTTGATAACTGAGTTGGTCACAAACGCTAAAAACTCAAGTGATAATGCCGTTAAAGCTTCATTGTTGAAAGGAATGTTGGTCGTGGTTGAAACTAGCGGCAAAGATTTATCCGATGCATCGAAAACCAGTATTTTATCACTAGTAGAAGAAGAAGTTATTGACCCGGTCTCATCAGCGAAATTGTTAGGATCCTTAGCAAATGTGTTATCTAAAGACGAGGCTGAATCAATATTGAAAAACAAGATTTTGAATCATCAAAGCAAATTCTCAATCTTGGCAATTAATTCATTTTTGAAATACTCTCCTGATTTAATGGGTCCCGAGATTATAGATTTCATTGTAGATTGCTCCAACTCAGATTCAGTTTATTTCAGTGACAACGCCACGGTGGCAATTGGTAAAGCTTTATTAAATGGTATGGACGATGAAAGATTGTACAAACAATTGGCTATATTGATCAAAGCTCCAGTCTCGAATTCTCCAGATACAAGAAGACTTGCGTTGGTGGTGGTACGTACTGTTGCTAGAAAACATTCAGTGACCAAATACTTGGAAATCTTAGTGCCTAGTATATTTGCATCCATCAGAGACCCTATAATACCCATAAAGTTAGCTGCTGAGAAGGCGTACCTCGAGGTTTTCAAGATAGTCGAGCAAGATTTACAAATTTTTGAAACTTATCCAGCTGATAGGTCGATGGCGGAATACACTAAACGAGTAGCGCTCAGGTTGGCCAGTGTTGAAAGAGAGAGAATTGAGTCTGGTGGCGATGAAGAAACGTTATACAGTGATAGAATAGAAGACGAAAACGAAATCTGGCAGGTTGGAGTCTAATATATATAATACACGATACAAAAGTTTATAAGATATAAATGATTTTTTCTATATCGAAAATGAAAATGCTAGTTATATATTAATCAGTGGGTAAGTTCAAGCTTTTTAAGCTTGGCAATGCATCGCTTGTCCCAGGAGACATCCTTGGTGTTTGTAAATTACTTTGCAAGGGAGTAGTTGGTCTGGCTGCTGTCATGGTCAAAGAAGATAGATTTGTAGAACTGTTTGATTTAGATAAAGATGGGGTGGTTGTTGTTGAGAACCCCAACACCGGTGAGTTTGGTAATGTGTAATAATTTGGTTTTGGGGAATTTGGTCTTGATCTCTTTAGTTTTTGTTTCACGTAATCCAAATCTGAATCCTCTAGTATGTGTGTCCTACTCTGCAACGGAGTCATCCTTATTGCTATGTTTGAAAATTGCTGTAAATTGTCTATATGAAAAGTTGCTTTTTGATTGAAATTGTAAACGCTAGTCTTGTTTTGTTGGTTAAAGTAATCAGTTAAAGATGGCAAGCTCTTGCTTTCCAACAGTTTTAATTCTTCTGAAGCTGCACTAGCCAAGATATCTATTGAAGAAGAATTCTTTGTAAGT
This sequence comes from Insectozyma chauliodis, assembly GCA_030557115.1. Lineage (NCBI taxonomy): Eukaryota > Fungi > Ascomycota > Pichiomycetes > Serinales > Debaryomycetaceae > Insectozyma > Insectozyma chauliodis. The sequence goes on along the minus strand of JAKTVI010000064.1, from coordinate 14,895 downwards.
TGAGGTCTAGGAGATGATGACGATGACGATGGAGATGATAATTTAGTAGGCAGAGTTTCCAGCGGTTTGGACTCTTCCTTCTTTTTCTTCTCTTTTCTATTCTTTCGTGAATTTGGATTCGTATGTATTCTCAAATGCCTGGTTAGCTCATCTGACCTGCTAAACTTTTTAGAGCATCCTTCGTATGTACACATATGAGGTTTTTCCCCAGTATGTGTACGAATATGCCTGGTTTGATGTTCCAATCTATGGAACGCTTTATCACAATGCGGGCATTTGTAAGGACGGTTCTGGTCTTTTTTAGGCACCGTAGGTATGGGTTGAATGGTGGTGGTTGTTGTGTTCATTAGTAGAGAGATGTTTTCACTTTAAAAAAAAATATCAATCTCTGTTTTCAATATGTGGAGAAAAAATTTTATTTTCTTCTCTTCTTAATTTATTTTTTTTTTTCTTTTTGTTTGGTTTTGCGTTACATGGACAAGAAGTGTGGTAACAATAGAAGCAAGATCAGAGCTTAGCTAAATTACGATAAACGTCGTACATTAAACGTTCAATTGAAATAAAATCAAAATGTGTCTGTCCAAATTTTATTGCACTAGATAGATAAAAAGATTTTCTCCACCTTGTTTAAAGTTATACTTGCGTACACGATAATTTTTCCGGGTTTGTAATTGTTGGATGGAGCCAAACCACGTTAAAAATTGTAATGCATAAAAAGAAATATATTTAGATTGTAGTGGACACGAAAATATTACTCCGCATTCGATTTACATTTACGCATCAACATTGGTGATTTCACTTTCTGTTGTGTATATGTTTCAGATACACTCTTTAGAAGTACTAGTCAGCTGATACCATGGTATATTCTGTTGGTAATTGTGATAGGTTTGACGGAATTATAACATCACATGATATATAATATTCTTTACAGGATATCACATAAACATAAGTAGCGCATTATATCTGAAACACTAAACGTCAACTACTTTAATTGAATGCTTGTAAATCCAGCTGCATTTTTGTTGGTTCAGCTTTTCATGTATTCTGATTGCCTAGTATTCTTTGCTAAGGCCAGATGGATAATAACCATGTATAGGAAAAGCGTTGATTCAGAAGAGTTGCAATTACACGCATTTTGGTAACGCTCGATAAAAGGCCAACTCGATTTAAATTAGCTAAAAACTAGAATTGAGATCTGATATCGAAATTTGAGTCTTGTTTGTTTAATCATTTGAATAGCTTTTCCAGCACAAATTGTTTAGGATGGTAAACTAATTTAATTTGGAGTAACGACGTGTAAACAAATATTCTCATTTGATGGCTATATGACTTTCTAAGCCAATGTATCTATTATTAGGTGCTATCTTCTCATGATTGGACTCTGTGACCTGACATCGAAACGAATCTTCGAGAAATTATTTTTGCAAGTGCAATACTATCATTCTACAGCTTGATATTTTATGTCAAATTCAACAATTATATCAATAAACCTTTGAGCAAACAGTTTTTTATTCACTCAGTCATAAGACCATTTGAAACATTTGTACTATTAGATACGAGAAACACAAATCTCTGAAAACCTTATTAGTTACAGTTGAGTAATTTTTCACAGCCAAAGCCGCACCTTTTTAAGAGATAAGCCCAATCAAGTGAAAATTAGCGCGAGTGCTCGTTATTAGTCAAATTAGCGGCAATCGCTAGCCATATAAATATAAAAGTGTACTTATTTGTATAACTTTATCCACAAATGTCCGTTTCGTTAAGACCTATTGAATCAAAGGATAAAGAAGAATGGATTAACTTGTGGACTGGCCCCGGTGGTTATATCGAGTTCTACAATGGTTTAGATAGAATCAATTCAGAGATTACTGAGACAACTTTTCAACGGTTTTTGGATCCAAAAGAGCCCGTTTATTCAGTGGTTGCCATCGATGACTCAACTGGCAAAATTATTGGGTTTGCAAATTACTTGACTCACAGGAACACTTGGACCATCGAGGATGCTTTATATTTGAATGATTTATTTGTCGATGAAAGAAGCAGATTGCATGGAGTTGGAAGAAAGCTAATTGAATACATTTATTCCGAAGCTGATAAATTAAACTGCAAAAAGTGTTATTGGTCAACTCAGTTTGAAAACCATAGGGCACAATTGTTGTACACTAAAGTGGGTGTTAAATCAGGATTTTTGTTATATAGAAGACCATAATATTGAATTGCCGAAACTAATATAAACAATATGAGTAGATTTCTAGAGATTTTTGTCAGTGTTTAGTCATCGTTTGTAAAGTTTTGATGAATCTCGGGATGAAGATTTGTTGACCAAGTGAGTTTTGTATGACTAAAATAACTTAGGTTTTCAGAACATTGTCTTCCATACGTAAAGACAGCTTTCAGAGATCACAGATACTCTAAATTATGTCTTAAAACTATGAGCACAATCGTACCAATTAAATTTTACGACACAGAAATTTGATGATATTAACGACTTAGTTCTTCGGATACAACTTAAACTTTAGACAATAAGTACTTGCGTGTAACAAAAGAATGACTTCTGTATAAATGTTTGGAAAGACTGGTTCCCGCGACACAGTTTTAGGCTGTACTCATAACTCACAATTATTTTGTGTGTATTAAATTTCAGTTCATAACTTAATAAACAAGCATTCGTACTAAAATCGGGGTAAAGCAATTGATCTAGCTACAAATCACAGATTCACAATCAATCAAAAAATTTTGTAGATAGTGGTACAGAAACGTCAAACAGCCATGTTGTAAGATTCATCAGAATCACGCTTCACAGAACCTTAGATTCAACTACTTTATGATTTCGTCAGGCTAACTCTCGATTAACGACTGAGCCTTCTATTATTGTTGGTCGTTGATCTCGATATTTGCAAATATGCAACCCTCAACTTCGCATAAAATTTAAAGTGATTTCCCCACTTGCTTAATTAAATTCGAAAGCGACAGGATAATTATAATATTATACCTAACTATTTATGTAACATAGGAAATATATGAGATGATGTCTAGAAATATTCGAGACACCTGATTTTTATTTTTAGTTTATAAAATTATTACCGACAAAGTTTTAGAAAAAAATTCAAAAGTGTCCAGATTGCGAAGTGTCCAGAAAGGCGTTGACCTTAGTTTCAAATTATTTCGGTATCTTTTTTTTTTTATTTCGTTTTTTTTTTTTTTTTTTACGGTTTATATATCTATTTTAGATTAATGTCAATACCAAAGCAGTTAGTCCGGCATTTTGAAAATAACACGAAGAGGGGTGGGTCAAAATTGGCATTTTTTATTATGTTGGTATTTATCTTCTAATGAAACAACTACTTTCGGTTATAATAAATGTTTAACACCTTTGACTTTGCGTTTGTACAATAATTCATAATTACTATTTTTGACCTTAATATTTAAATTCGGGACATGATTGTCACAAGTCCATCATAACCATCAAGTACGTAAGTGTGTTTACCTCACGCTCACAGATTAAGACATCTGTTTTGGAATGGTATGGCAGATTCAAATTTAAGCTTACATGAAAAATATGATTTTCTATCAAAAATATTGTGTTGCATGATGTAAATTATGCGCAAAGCGCAATTCTCGAACTTATTTAATAACGTGGGCAAGCTCTTGGGAGTGAATAGGGCTTGAGACCGTCACCTATATTTTGTCTTTTTTTTTGCAATTTGTCACGGGAATAATTCAGCACGCAACACACAATAGCGTGTTTAGAAAATATAAATTATTCCCGCAAAATAAAAAAATTATATGCAGTACGCTCCTGAGCCCTATTCACTCCTAAGAGCTTGCCCACGTTAGTTAATGTTATCATAACCGTTTTATGTGTGAACAATAGAAGAAAAAATATTATATTCGCAATCGTTTTCATGGCCTACTGTAACGATAAAACTGGTTTGTAGCTCAACCATGCACTGATTTCACTCGAAATCAGATGAAGTTATATGTATAAATAGCGGTGAATCTCTCTTGTGGGTGACTTCAACAATTGACAATGTTGTATAGTGTTTTATTACTTGTTTGTTTCCTTTTTGGTCACTTCAAATGCTGTCGCTTTGGATAAAAGGGATACAGTCCACTCATTCGATATAGCTTTGGACTCCGATATTGAAAAAAGGGATGGTTCTGCCCAATTCTGCACGGATGAAAAAAAATATTCTGTTGAGGTCCAAGTCGGTTCCAACAAAGATACCGTGAAACTTGCTTTGGATACTGGTTCTTGGTTAACACATGTTCCAGGAACTAATGTTACCAGTAATCAGAATGTTTGGGCTAATGGACTTTATAATTCATCAAGTTCTACAACAGTTAAAAGAACAGGAATGAACGTGACCAGTGTTTATTCTGGTCCAACTTTAGCTGGTGAATTGGTTTCAGATCAGTTTGCTTTTGGCGGTATCACCGTTCAAAATTATCCCTTTGTTGATGACAATTATGTTAAAAACTGGGATAGGGGTGTTTTTGGTTTTTCCCAAGACCTGGATCATTCGAGAAGTTTTGTTTGGGCTGCTTACAACCAAGGATTCATCAAAAAACCAATCTTTGCGTTTTACTTGGGTGACAAAAGTACCACTGGTAAAATCCATTTAGGTGATAAAGCAAAAATTGATGATGAATTCAAATGGACATCAATTAAAAAGCCAATATTCAAGGACATGCAGATTACATGATTGTTGATGGTAAAAACATCACCATTAATAAGAATTACTCTGTTGATACCGGTGGATCTTACGGTCGATTACCAGAACCAGCATGGTCTCAATTGGTCGACGCTTTATGGAACTGAGTATAACAAACAACATTTGCTTCTTGACTGTTCCAAATTTGAAGGTAAGACATTCTCCTACTCAATTAATGGAAAAGAGCTTGTTTTGCCATTAAAATCATTTGTTCTTCCTGATCAAAACAATCAACATTGTTATCATTCGGTTGATAAATCTGACGTAGCTCAATTGGGAGCTTTCTTTTTCAGATATATGTATATCGCTGTTGATTTTGAAAACCAACGTATCGTATTTGGACAATTTAAAAACACCACAGATACGAATGTTGTCTCATTTTAATATTTAATCGCAATGAATGAATAAAATAAATCTTTGTGGTACGCTTCTGTGTAGTTGAAAGTAAGTCCATAGTTCATTATTTCTTAATAATCAGAAGTTTGTAACAGCTATTTGTTCTTCTTGTTAATTCAAAGTCTCGTCTCTACATAATTTTTTTGCAGCCAAAGTGATTTCAGAAAAATTGAAAACGTCAAACTGTTCCTAAAGCTAAAAAACAGAACTACAACCCCACGTTCGACTTTGTACAATTAGAATCTCTAAAGCATTCGCGATAGTCATGGGTTTATACCATTCAGTGTTATTCATAAAATGGTTGCTTAGAAGATATGTTTACTACAATTACGAAATTTGACAGTTGCAGGTTTTGCAAATTAACAATCCTTGAACAGTATTTTACATACCGGAATTTTGAGCGAGTCGGCTTATTGAAAAAAAAGATATATATTTTTTTTGCTAGTTAATATAGTGTATAGCCCTAGAGAGCTTCACGTGCAACTGATTTACCTCATCTTTTTTATATTTCTGTTGCGAATACAGAAATTTTCACTAACCAACAGTTATAATGGCAAGAGGACCAAAGAAGCACCTTAAAAGATTAGCAGCCCCATCCCACTGGATGTTGGACAAATTGTCCGGTACCTATGCACCAAGACCATCAGCTGGTCCACACAAATTGAGAGAATCATTACCTTTGGTTGTCTTCTTAAGAAACAGATTGAAGTATGCTTTAAACGGTAGAGAAGTCAAAGCTATCATGATGCAACAACACGTTCAAGTTGACGGTAAAGTTAGAACTGACACTACTTACCCAGCTGGTTTCATGGATGTCATCACTTTAGAAGCTACCAACGAAAACTTCAGATTAATCTACGATGTCAAAGGTAGATTCACTGTTCACAGAATCTCAAGTGAAGAAGCTGCCTACAAATTAGGTAAAGTTAAAAAAGTTGCTTTGGGTAAAAAAGGTATTCCATACGTTGTCACACACGACGGTAGAACTATCAGATACCCAGATCCATTGATCAGAGCCAACGACTCAGTTAAAATTGATTTAGCTACTGGTAAAATCACCGAATTTATCAAATTCGATACTGGTAAATTAGTCATGGTTACCGGTGGTAGAAACATGGGTAGAGTTGGTGTTATCACCCACAGAGAAAAACACGAAGGAGGTTTCGATTTAGTGCACATCAAAGATAAATTAGATAACTCTTTTGTCACCAGATTATCAAATGTTTTTGTCATTGGTGAAGATGCTTCAAAACCTTGGGTCTCATTACCAAAAGGTAAAGGTATTAAATTATCTATTACTGAAGAAAGAGACAGAAAAAGAAGACAAGACGGTTTAATCGCTTAATTGTATAGAACAAAATGTATAATTTTAATATAACCACTATCTTCGCTACCATTTAAGTTTTGTTGAATAATGTTGTTATTCTTTTTGATATCGGTTGCTTGTGCAATACGTGATCTCGCCTGGAACGATGTCAACTTCATTCATACTACAGACACTCATGGATGGTATTCGGGTCACTTGAATCAAAAACAATATAATGCCAATTGGGGAGATTTTATTTCGTTTACTACTCACCTTAAACAGAAAGCTCACTCACAAAACCAAGATTTTTTATTGATAGATAGTGGAGACCGCCACGATGGGAATGGACTATCAGATGTTACAATTCCAAACGGTTTATATTCAACTCCGATATTTGTCAAACAAGATTACGATTTGTTGACCATTGGAAATCATGAATTGTATGTTTACGAGAATTCAGTACAAGAATTCAAGACTGTTGTTGAAAATTTTAAGGACAGATATGTATGTTCAAACGTCGAATTCAAGGTGAAAGATGAGTTTGTTCCTTTCGGTCAAAAGTATAAGTATTTCACTTTGCCAAAAAGTTCTAAACGAGTGCTAGCATTTGGGTTTTTGTTTGATTTTAAAAGATTCAATAACGGCACAAGAGTAATACCCATGTTAGAAGTTGCGAAACAAGAATGGTTTACTAGCTTGTTAGACGAACTCAAAGATCAAGTCGATTTGATCATCATCTTGGGTCATACACCCATATCGCATGATTGGCCAGAATTATACCAATTACATAATGTTTTACGTGAATACTTTCCGGAAACAATAATCCAATACTTTGGCGGGCATTCTCATATCAGAGACTTTACAATATTTGATGACAAAGCATCAGGCTTGCAAAGTGGAAGATACTGTGAGACAGCAGGATGGCTTAGTATCAATTTCACAGCAACGAATTTAAGATCGAGATTTTCGAGAACTTACGTAGATTTCAATTTGGATTCATTTAAGCATCATACTACTAAGAATTTTGATACAGAAAAAGGAATAGCAGTTAGCGATCTAATTCAAAGAACCAGAGATTTTTTAAATTTAAACAAACAAATAGGATACGTTGCAAGCAATTTTTATGTTGATTATGTACCGATTACTAGTAGCAAAAGCATATTTAATTTACTCGCAAATAAGGTTTTGCCAACATTAGAAGGGAACGAAGAAAGAATCATTATAATCAACACTGGGTCAATCAGATATGATTTATATAAAGGTCCGTACACTATTGACTCACAGTATATTGTATCTCCTTTTCAAAATCAATGGGTCAACATAACAGTTCCAAAATCAATTGCTACCAAAGTTGCAACAAAACTAAACGAAGATAAGTATATAATTTCCATGAAACCACCCCACCATTGGTTTCAGTCGCCACGATTAACAAAAAGACAAACTGTATTGCAAAGTTTGTCAAAAGGATATGTGACTCATGACGATTTTGGCGACGATGGAGATGATACTCCCCACAGAGCAGTGGTGAATTTTCCTATTCCAAATGTGATTGAGTCTATACAATTGAAAGACGAGATTGATACACCAACTAATTTAGTTTTCTACGACTTTATCACTCCAAATGTGTTGTCGGTTTTAAAGGAATTAAATTTCAATTTAGAAGCAAAACCGACGTTGTATTCTAAAACTTATTTAGGTAGCTTGTTAAACGATTACTTATCTAAATGATTGTGGTTAGTTATAGCATAGATTGCAATAAATAATAAAGCATGTTAGAACCAACATCAATCCAAAATTTAACCTGTCTTATTGGTTCGGTAACAACCGACTGTTACGCAGTACCTGAATAAGTTACATTACAGCCATTCAACTAAGGATTTGTCCGATCGTAGTTTTATTATTGTAAATTTCAGCTTTGAAAAATTGACATTTGAGCAATAATTAAAGTGAAGACACCATTTTTAACTAGCGTGAATTACCCAGAGAAATCACACCGGAAATTCAAAAAACAAGTAAATGTGTGTTAGGTAACCTGGGTGTATATTTGAGTAGTGTATAGTCTATTTACGTTGTCGAACCTTTATAGTCCGACTAGAAACGCCACATTACCTATTTGGTAAGGCCCGAGCCGCACTAACTGTATTATCCCTAACATCCCCCCCCAGTCTGGACTTTAATGGGTGACTCGGAGCGAAGAACAAAGTTATGAGGTCAGACATACGATAATGTAAAATCCTTGTGTACCGTATGTGAAGTAATGCTAATGGGAGCTGATAGTTGCGGATACCGTAGGTGTGTTGTAGTAAGGAATGGTGGTGGACCTGGCTGCATGAGGTAAACCATTCCTTAAGAAATGTTTGACGTGGGGGGTATTCTTGGGCTTGTCATAAAAATCTGGACAAAAATGGTACCAACCAGCGTCTAAAATAGTAAAAAATTCGAAATAAGAACGGGTTTGCTGATAAATATCTTGCATAACCTGTCGAATTTTGGGGTTGCAAAAAGCGCCGACAGCGCATAATTGATTAAATACATAAGGAAAATCCCGATTTAAGTAAGGCAAACGATCGAGTTCTCGAAGGACATCCAAAGATTCCTGATAAGACGAAATCTCGGTCGTGAAAGACAATGCTTTTGACTTAGCTCTTTCACGATTCGCTGCTACGATTGCAGGGGGTAAATTCCACTCTAATAACCAGTTTATAAATTCTAAATTGTCGTGAAACTGGTGAATTCTTAAGCGTTCTTGTTTGAATGCCAGATGATCGTCCCAAGTGTCGGGGTTAGTTGTCAGCATGATGCTATGAAATAGAGCGGCACCATCAAAGGGAACAAACCGAATTTGGGGTATGAGGGAGCTAAGGAAACTATCTCTGCTTGATGTATCAAGGCATCTTATGCGATAGTTTAGAAGGGGGTCGGGTTGGTTCTGAGGACTGGCACGAAAGAGTGTCCAGATCCAGGAAATGGGCAAAAACAAAACCCGACAAAACCCTGTGAAGCAAAATTTGCAAAATCGCCGAAAGTAAGAAGACGATGACTTGGACCCGGAAACTTTGGCTTCGGGTGAAGACTGCTCGACTATTTGCCGAACTAACTTTATAAGTTCCGGAAATTGATCAATATGCACTGTTGGATTGGGCTTGCGACGAAGTAATCGAAATGGATATGTGATAATCAACGAAACTATGTTAAATAATGTATAAAACGCTGTAATTAGGCCAAATGAAAGTAGCGAAGATTGCCAGCTATTAAAAGGTGCAAAAAAAAATGAGGAAAACTTAAGTATAGCTTGTACTATGGAGACAAACTGAGTAAACCAAACCGGGGAATTCACGGCAGGTTGGAGCAGATTCATGACACCAAAAGCATCAGAAACTAGATCGAGGAAAATAGTTTGATTCAAATATTTGGTCGAAATAGTGGACGTTGTCGTGGTCTTGTACAGGGTATCAGATATGACTTCAAGGGATTGTACTGCACTGATGGTTTGATACGTCGATGACTGTAACCATACAGGTGTTAGTTGAAGTGCTTGATGCGCATAATGACTGGCGTAGGGGTAGACCGCGGGACCAACGATATGTGAAACGGATGGTACAACATCGGGATAAGTTCTCAATGCTGAAATGTAAAGTATCACCGAACTAACAACAACTTGAAACGTTGTTAACGGTAAGCGCCTCCGTGTGGCTGTGACTCTTTGCCTGGTCGAGACCTCCATGTTAGGTAACCTGGGTGTATATTTGAGTAGTGTATAGTCTATTTACGTTGTCGAACCTTTATAGTCCGACTAGAAACGCCACATTACCTATTTGGTAAGGCCCGAGCCGCACTAACTGTATTATCCCTAACAATGTGCTCTAAGTAAGGATGCAATAAACACTAAAGATGAAAATTTAAATAAGAATTTAGGATGCTAGAGAAGAGTGGGTTTCACCTGGTATGCGGTTTCGCTCAATTCAGACTATCAACTATTAAAATCTAATCCTTTGCAAGATTTACTGCTTTTCCTTAACAAACTTTAGATAAAATCATACTGATCTTTTGAATTTAGAATGACTGAAATTAGTTATGGGCTTACAAACGGCTCAAAAAAATTATTGCGTGTCAATTGTTGTCAAAGTTATAATTAACATCAATTGGACACTTTGTCCAAATGAGTCTACGGCCAATTTTCTAAAAAAAACCTGTTCTGCAATAATAAGACGCAAGTTGCTACTTATTTACGTTTAAAATTCCGTTTTTATCCCTTATTGCCCTATGGGCAAAGTGTATTACTGAACTAATTCTATCGAGAATCTCAAAATTTCCTTACTTAGAACGTATCTTAGTCAACAGAGTAAGGGGCTTTTTAAAATTTCGCACTGATTAAGTCTTTCCACTAATTTCTTTTTTTCTGTTCTTGTACCGAAGAAAAGAGACAGACAAAAACATGTCACTCTTAATTTAGAATTGTTGAGTGACATCACGATTGAAGATTTTGTAATCAGCTACAAATCATTTTGAGTTTATAATATCAGCAAACCAACATTAAGTAGAATTTTCAATCATTGAACATATGTTGGAAGTGAATAACACGTGGCTGTGAAATGTCTCAAAATATACTTTTATGTCGTCAGGTAAATAAAAGAAAAACAAATTAAATTCTATCACTATGCACACACTGTTATTTTGATGATTGATAAATCAAATTCTTATCTTCAAAATTCTCCACATTTAATCTAATTGAGAATAATAATTCTCTATAAATATGAAGCTTATCGAACTACATGATGTTCGGAAAGTAATTTCATTCTATTGATTTTATCTCAACTAGCTTTCATTTAATTCAAGAGCATTAAAGATGAAATACACAAATATCCAATTAGACATTCTTGGTGTCCCAATCGCGTTCGGTAAATCTTTCCAAAGAAGCGGTGTAAAGAAATATCAATTAGAGCCAAAACCTACCAAATGGTCATTTGATACTTTGAAAGGCCCATCAACCGAAAGTTCATCAGTTTCTTATTACAAGAACGGTAGTGTCTACGTCAGAGATCCTAACGACATGCAAAATAAGCAAAAAAATTTTGGATTGCATTATAAGTCCGTTTGTGTTGGTATTTACTGCAATGACGAAAACAAAAACGCTGATACCGAGGAAACTGAAGATCTTTTAAGCAACAAAATTCAACCAATCGAATATGATTTGAATTGCGACGATGAAAACATCGATAGTGTTTGTATATCGTCTGATGGAAAAGTTGAGATTGAGTACTCGATGAGTTGTTTCAACACTGAGCAGAGTTGGTTTAATCTTAAATTAGGCGGTTGCGAAGTAAAACAATTAAAAATTTAAGAACGTTTATAGTATGCTTGTAGCTCCAATCAACAAATTTTTAATTTCTAACACGGCACGATTATGCTGAAGTAAAGCTAGAAGTCTGACGATAATTGTGGATCTTTAGTTCAACAGTATCAAAGCTGGCAAGTTGAAGTTGGTTAATTTTTTGAATCCAGGAATGACTTAGTGGGCTTTTCAAAAAATTTTCTATCTTAGAAAAAAAAAATCGTCAAACGAGCGATATTGTATCAAGTTACTTGTTCATTCAACGAATATACGAATGCATAAAATAAACGTACGGCAGAAGGTCTAATAAGTGAAGCTATGATCATTTCTGAAAATTCGATGCGGTCTTGAGTTTGGCTGTTGAGGGATCCGCATTTCTTCCAGAATAAGAAGATATTTTTCTAACACGCGAAAAAAAAGGCTAAAATTAGAAATTTATAATATCGAGCATACGTAGTTAAACAATTTATCCTGCATAAGTTTTTTGTCCACAAATGTTTTCCACCTGATAATTTTTAATTTTACGTTTTACATTTCACTTTTCACTTTTACTACTATACCAATATGATATACACTATCAACTACAATTGAAGCGAATCGATTCACATTTGCTGATAGCTTTTTGATCTTTTATAATCAATTGTCCTCGTTCGGACCCTTACAAGATTCAGGCATGTTGTTGGACTCATCGTCGCTCAATATGAAAGCTAAATTCGGTGGATTAGTGAAGCTTTTTGAAATATTCTCGTTTAAAGCCGAATTCTTAGGATCACCGTCTTTTCTGCTGATTATGAATTTGTGATAATCCATATCTAAATTTTGGTGTCAATGAAGCAAGGGCTAATTGGATGCTGCATCGTTTGTTGAGATGATCCATGGTTTAATTGTTATAAAAAGCCCCAATTTTTGCCAGCCAAGTTAAATTTGTCGTAAACTGGAATTCAATCATCGTGTGGAACTCGATCTCCACCTTTGATGTAGCATCCAATCTGTTTAATTAGCTCATCAACACAATCAAACCATGTATCTTCTCGAAAAACGATGCAGCATCCAAACAGCCCTTGCTTCATTGATGGATTATCACAAATTCGTAATTGGCAGCAAAGTTAATCCATATTCATCACAACAAGTGAGGATCATTAGATTTTTAAATTCTGACTGCATTATAGAAGACTGAAAAAACTTCGTAAACACGATACTTCTAGTCAGTAAAAACTATTTCTACTTTCTTAGGGGGGGGTTTATCGTATCTATTAAGGCTAGAAGCTATATAAACTAATTAGTTTCTTTAGAAAAACCTGGACCACTGTCTTAATTTATTGGTTCTCTGTTCAATTTGTTCTTTCTGTGTTGATAGTGTGGTGAAATATTGGGTGCTTCCTAACGCGTAGTCCGTAAGTTTTTTGACAGTAATAAGAAGCGAAGTTGTATGCCAGTGACCAATCTATTGGTTGAACGTCATTAAGTTGTAAATTCGAAGTTTGCGGCTATTTGTAAAAAGATTCTGTAGTAACTTCCGTTTTCGAAATTTTTTTAGTTTTCCAAAAGTTATGTCTGGCTTGTGCTATGTATTGAATAGTGAACAAACCAGTTACTAATTTTGAAGCAAATATTCGTGAGTTTTCCCATGTAAAATTACAAACTTTAAAAATAGCCACAATTACACCATACGTAGATAAAAATTGAAGGAGCAAAATCATTTCATTATCAATAATAGCGAGATACCATTCATGATGGAGATGATTGACAAAAACCAAATCCGTTTTTAAGATGGTTTATTGGTCAATGATTTGGTTTTTGTCTATCATCAGTTGACTACCTTCCTTTCGAAGCGTATAACTAACAGTGGTGATAAATAAAGCTACAAAAATGTCAATTATTTCTTCTGCATTCATATTTTTTGTTGCAATTGACTGATTAACTAACTTCATTAATTTTTTTTTCCGTATCTTTTAGTATATAAACTACTTAGTTCCTATAAAAAAACCTGGACCATTGTCTTAATTTATTCTATTGGTAGGTCTTATTTCTTCATGAGTTGTTTTTGATGTCGATGAAACTATTGTGGCCTAAGTTATACATAGTCGGTAAGTTTTTTGACCGTAGTAATTAAAGAGTTCACCTCCATTGGTTGTTAATCCTCCGAAACTTCGTTTTTAGTTAAAGGCCATCAATCTGTATATAATGTCAAAAATATATTTTAAAGTCCTTCATCACCCAGCATCGAAGACTTCAAGCAGCAATTTTGACAAAAAATTATCACAGTTATTCTATGGAATTAACTATGAAACTGTCAAAGCTCCACTGGAATTAGGCGGATATGGTTTGATTAACATCAGCGAACAGATAAAAGGTCGAGAGGCTAAGGTCATATACCAATTGATTACAGCCAGCGATCCAAACCCCTTCCAAATGTTATTTCGATGGAAAATAATGCAGGTAACTAGCATGATTTACGATAGAAGTTTCACAGCTTTACCAAATGAATCATATCCGATCATTCCTTGGTACAGTATCTTATTAAGATATCAAATTCCAGGAACCAAAACAGAGCTGATCTTCATTGCGAAGTCTTGCTCCTCTAACGTATTTGATGAGCCAGAAAGAAAACAATTGCAAAGCTGGTTCGAATTAACAAAATCCAGATTACGTGTAACGAAGCACCAAATAATTTGCTACACCAATTTCATCGACCTCAAATAAGGCTGAAAGCTATATAAACTAATTGTATATCACCATCGTTGTTCCAACAATAATAGCAGTTCACGACAGCAAAATATAGTAAATTGTTCCCTAAAGTACCATCGTAGTTCACAATTTATCTCTGCATGCTGAAATTAAACAATAAAAACAAAACGAGAAAAGAATGAACAACATCAAATTGACCTCCAACAAACAATAAACACTTGAGGTAAGGATGCAACAAACACTTGAGGTAAGGATGCAATAAACACTTGAGGTAAGGATGCAATAAACACTTGAGGTAAGGATGCAATAAACACTTGAGGTAAGGATGCAATAAACACTTGAGGTAAGGATGCAATAAACACTTGAGGTAAGGATGCAATAAACACTTGAGGTAAGGATGCAATAAACACTTGAGGTAAGGATGCAATAAACACTTGAGGTAAGGATGCAATAAACAC
>JAKTVI010000063.1:0-30176 GCA_030557115.1 Insectozyma chauliodis | reverse complement strand
AACTGTTCTATTCACTCCTCCATTTCTTCGTCTCTGTAATGTTGATAAAGAAATTCCAGATTCAGCCGCAATTTGTTTGTAACTTTTCCGTTTTTCTTTAGAAAGTTTACCCTGATCTTTCACTACTTTGAGAGCTCGACTTGCTGGACTTAAAGGAACGTCCATTGCGCAGTAAATGAGGTTTAAAGGTTATATTTACTGCAAAAGAATATAGAAAAAAAATAGTCAAAACTGGACGCGACTTGTATTCAGGGTGCGCGACTTATTACACTGTCTCGTCCTAGACCAAAAACTTCAGTCGATTTCACTAATAAAAATCAATCATAGATCTGAGCATGCTTTGCATCCACGAACGGAATTTTGCCTCTTAATAATTTCACCTACTTGAAATATTTCGATTTCACTTTTCTTGGCTCATGCTATTGACTATATACTAAACCCATTGAGGTGGAGGAGCGTCATTCAATTTGAATAAAAGACAACGCGTTGTAGTGTGTGTTTGATAGATTAATTCTTTTATTCAGCAAGTAGAATTGTTTACTTTTTGAAATCTAAGTGTCGCTAGTATGTTTCAAATCAGATATCTTAATTTATATATTTACATGTTTATTTACACTTGAAATAATCTTTTATTTACAACATCCCAGTTGATATTCTTCCACACTCTGTCCAAATAGTCCTTTTTACCATTGATGCCAAAATCGTTAATGTACATTATATCCCAATAGCTAATCGACAAAATGGGCAAATTGAAATCGAGCTCTTTGTTTTTCACTCTCTGTTTCAAAGTTTCCAAAGTTTTGAAACTTATCTCATCGATTCCACCATTCAAATCCAAGCTTTGGTTCTTACCAAAATAATATGGTGTACCATCATTCAAGCAGTTTATAAATTTTAAAGATTTATCCGCCGTTTCAACAAGAAACAATTGACCTTGACCATGAGTGTTCATTATTATATGGTTCATTTTATTTTTTAAGGCTTCCATCGAATCTATGTCTTCGTGGATTAGTTTCTCCATTAAAAACCTACTAGGTTTAGTTTGTTCGCCTATGGCCTCGTGAGTCAATTGTTGGAAAAAGAAATGGTTGTTGAATGCCATAGATGCAAAATGAAAAATATGTTGTTTTGTTGATTGTTTTGTAGTGTTAAGTAATATTTGATATGGATGTTTCGTTTCGTATTCTGTACCATTGGTCAATAAAGTTAGGTTAGTTAGTAAATAGTTCTGATAATTGATCCATGCTTCGTGGAACCCTTTGGCTGAAAACAAATTAGGAATACCGTTTTGCAACCAATGATCATTCAATTCAAACTTTGGTAAAGAATGTATGAGTCTGCTGAATTTTATTCTAGATACAGTGGAAGAATTCACAAGTTTAAACATGGCAGTTTGAAAATTTTTTTGTTTGTCTAAAAACTTTTTTTTACGACAAGATATTGCAACTAAACTATTGTAAGATCTAAGACAAATTGAAACGACAGTAAGACAAACTTTGATTTTTATCTATAAATCTCTATTGAAATGTAATTTTTGGCTCTTTTAAAAGGATAAAAGTTTTTACCATTGTAACAGAATTTAGCCAAGCATTCAAACAACTATATAAGCTACGTGAATAAATGTTTAAGTATACTGTTGTGAATTGAGGATAGCAAATAGATGCGACTTTCTAAGAGGATGTATTGATCATTTCATTGAATTAATAGTTGATTGAAAATATTCCATTGTTTGGTTGAACTTTGACTTCAACATGATTGACAACAAACTTTAATTGACCAAATCAAATGACATTAGTTCTATACGACGTGCTTTTGTTTTTTAATTTGTAATTCTAGTAGTTTCACATACCTTTTTAATCACCGGAATGTTCTGCGACACCCAGTTGGAGTCTCGTAATAGTTTCTTTGGGTCATTGGAATTAAGCTTGGACGTTGTTTTTTTTAATAACTCATCATACTCCAACTCCTGTTCTTTATACTCTCTAATTAATTGGTTTGTTTCAAAATCTATAAAAACCCTCGTATCTCTAATTCTAAATATAACATTATCTATCCGGAGGAAAAACCGACACAACAACAACAAGCATGTAGGCATGACTCTTATCTTTGTGGAAAATATTGAAATTCCATTATCCGCTAATTCGTCTTCGAATAACACACTTTCGTCGAAGAATAGTATTGGATCTGGTTTCATTAATTTATCTACTGGGATTTCTATCTCATCATTTAAAACCAAATCAATGTTCTTAACTGTACCTTTGTAATTTGGAGAATAAGTCCAGTCAAATGGTTTCAAACTATCTAGATTTTCAGTGAATTCACTCAAATCTTTTTTATTCAAATTCTCAGATTTAGTTATTGACTTTTGAGAACGTCTACTCTGGAGCCATTCTTCATGGTAACTGACTTTAAACTTACAGTCTTCGTCCAACGAATCTAGTGCGTCTAAAGCGTTGAAACTCACCTCTCCGTTGGTATTGGTATTTTTAATCAATACTGAGCTGTTTCCAAAAATCATTTCCGGTAATGGAAAATCGAACCTTGTTTCAGATAACGTATCTAATTCTTGAGAATTCAATATCGGCTTTTTGATTGTGTATATTTCCCATTGGTTTATAGATATCGACGGCCTATCTTGGATTGGGAATGACGATTGTGGAGAAGGTATGATGATTTGTCCACAATGATCGCATTGAGGGTTTTTGCATTCTTTATCATCATGATGCAACGGAATTTTTACTTTCGGAAATGAAGATCCAATATTTGGTGCTGGTGTACGTTGCTGATTTGTGGGAAGTCTGCCTTGTGTGTGTAACCGTACCATTTCTCTAGCAGAATTCACATGAACAGCATTTATGCCTTTTCTCAGTGGTGGTACCGCAAATATAGTAGGTTTGGACTTTTCAGCTTCATTTGTTTGCTGTTGTTGGTTATCTGACATTATATCTGAATTGGTTAACTTTTTTTTTTCATCTCCATGTTTTGCGAACTAGGGTAAACGTACAAGTTATACATCGGACTTTGAACCATATCTGATTGATGAATATACAATTTACTTGAATTAAAACCACATCAGATAATGACATACAAAAGCTGTATTTTATTCATATTGGATTAGAATTTTAAAATTTGGCAAGAAACACCGCAAAATGAATCGAGTAAGGTACATGAGATGTGTAAATCAAATACAATTCAAAACGTTATTTATGCAATCAAATAGCTTTGGTAAATAGTAAAATACTTGCATATTGTTAAAAAGTTCAGAATCAGTTTCAGACTTGTTTTTATAAGTCAAAAACAGAAAAAATTACAATTCTTTAATCCAATCTATTACCGCTCAGCAAAATTTCAAAACTCTGAAAATGACTACTTTTGACCAAGAAAACAACTCAAAAAAGTGCTATTTAGAATCTTCAAGTTCAAATGCGCTTGACATTAACGAAAACATGGAGAAACTCTACCAAAGTTTGTGTGAAGCAAAACAAACTTTACTTGAAGTTCGAGAAAACAACAAATACTACGACGATTACTTTGAAACCGAAAATCATCTGCCAACATTTAAAGAGGCAGACATTGAAGGTTTTGAACTTAATTTTAAACGCCGCCGCCAAGATGGTAGTATTAACGCTCTAGTATCCGAAGTTAATAACCTTTGCTCGTTAACAAAGCTAATCAGACTGAAACAAAACAGCATATGTTTCAAAATGTTTCAAATAGCCAATCGATTACTCGACTTGAGTGAAAAACAAGATGGATATCAAAGCGTTTTACTTGAGCAAATTCTTGAGACTAGAAATTTAATTACACAATCATTCAACGCCTTTCAAAATCAGAATGACCAAATCAATAATCAAGAATGTGAAACAAAAAGAAAGGTTTCAAGACGACGTTCGAAAAATAAAACATTTTTAAAATGTGCAAATTGTGGAGAAAGCGGCCACCGTAAAGACTTTTGTCCCAAACTCGAACAGGGATAGAAATCGTTTCGACAACAAATGTCAAGTTTATAACCTACTCATGTGTTATTACTTTAATTAATGATAAAGCTTTAAATTCTTTTTAATTTTATTTAGAAGTTTGAAATCGATTGCTGCAAAATTGTCCTTACTTTTGTGTCACAAAGAAACAATCAAAACGGCGTAAACAGAGAATAAAACTTTTAACGCCTAATTCTCTATGGTGGTTCAAGCATTTTGAAAATATTAATGATGAACAACAAAGATATAAAAGTGCAACTGATGACGTTGCACTGGTCGAAGACTTGTCCAAAATTTTGGGAAACGATCACTTGAGTAACATAAAAAAACGTAAGCAAAGAGACTTCAAATTATTGAAAGGTTCAAGAACCTCGAAGATATAAACGAAGATTTAAATGTTTAAACCTAAAATTAAAGAGGAGGAAAGACAACGTCATAACTCTATAATAGTCTTAATTCATCTGCTTCTTCTTCCTCAACCACTAATTGAATTTCATATTCTTTTCTTGTATGTATTAAGGAGCTACAAAACTAGTTATCATAGTAAATTTAATTAAGCTGTGCTTCTGAATCTGTGTTGCTGATCATCGAAATAGGTAAGCTAAAAAACCGTGCGCCTCTACGATTACTTAGCAAAACGACTTTATCAACAAAATATTTGCTACATTGAAAAGTTTTTAAAACATTGCGCAAACTCAACGAATAACGTCGAATGTTCAATTTACTTGACTTGTGATTAAAAGCGCTTGCGCAATAAATGCATTATAAAATTTTAATACTTTGAATTCGCTGGTTTGCAACTTTTCCACTGAAATTGCAATTGACATGACTAATGGTTTTCAAAATTCAATCGCAATCATTGTTCTATAAAATCAAGCTTTCAAAACATTCATATGTAATAACTGTTACTAGCCTAATTTAACTATAAGTTCTTTAATAGTAATTGAGTAACAAATCAAAAGATACAGGATGTATATTGTAAAAAAAATTCTATAAGATTGCTTACGTATCTTCTCTAATCACTATTCGAGTCTTCGAATTCTTTTCTAATTTCGTTTTGTTCTCTCAAACCTTCTCTTACAGCCAACACGCTGTCAACTATCACAGCATCAACACCAGCTCTCATTTGAATTTTAGCTAATTCAGGTTCATTATTTTCAACCCCATAAGTGACACAAACTAACCCAGAACTTTTTACCACTTGAGTCAATCTCGGACATTTGACTAAAGTTTGAGCTGCAGACACTATACCCAACAAGTTCCATTTCTTTGCGAATCTAATTGCATTTTGTAGCGAGCTAGCTCTGATATCAGCCATGGGTGAAGTTCCACCTTCGGTTAAAAATAATATAGGCATTGTTGGTTGTTTCAAAGATAAAAGTAAACATACGTCTGGATGGAAACTTGAAAACACAATGTGTCTATTTGCGGATTTATTCTCATCGTAAACGATTTTCAAAATTGTGTCTAAGTACAAATTCAAATCGAATGCTAACTCTCCCATACTTTCTTGTTCAGCTTCATCCAACATAGGATACTTTAATTCAATATTAAAACCAACATTTTCGGGTATTTTTCTAAACAATTCTTCAAGAGTTACAAAGTTTGATGCAATTGAAGATCCTCTACTATTTCCTTTATAACCTTTACTTTTCCAAGTCTTTGTAAGTTTCATTCTCTCATTTATTTGATTTTCAAACTCCTTATCGATTTTATCGGCTAGTTTTTCCATGTTTGGTGATAAATTGAAGGAAGATTTCGCTCTAGGTTTAGATCTAATCAACACTTCATCATCAAGTGATTTCTTGATCTTTTCTCTTGATTTATTGAGTCCTAGGAATTGTTCTAATGTTAATAAATTCATTGGAATGTCAACTCCCAGCTCTGCAACTGTGAAATCGTGATAGACTACAGGAACGCAGTCTTTAGTCAATTGAACATCGAATTCAACATAAGAAGCACCAAGGGAAGCGGCGGCAATAAAAGATTCCACGGTGTTTTCACCCAATTGTAATGATTTTCTGTCCAGTTCATTTTTACCTAGCCCACGGTGTCCAATGACTCTTGTGGAAACCAATTGTTTCCAATAAGTATCTGATCTTGCAATACTCATAGCTTGATGTACAAAAGGTAAAACTTCTAAATACTCAAATCTAATTAAACCCAATATATCTAAATTATTTGCTTCAACGAGTGGAACAGTAATATTATTATTCAAAGATCTTAAATTGGGTCCCACTTTTGTATAAGCGTCTTTCAAAATTGCTATAGCTCGGCCTAAAACTTTCTTCGATACTTGATAAGTTGGAATTAAATCAAATGTGATGACAACATCGTCTAATTTAAGGTTATTTGATAATTTGAAAGAAATTGGATCCGTTGCACTTCCATGATAATCTTCAAGTGGTAAATCAACAATAACAGGGGGTTCAATAGGTTGATTAGTCAATTTTTGACGACAAGTGATTGACAATGATAAGGCTGTGTCTAATTCAGTAGCAAAACTTTTTGCCAATGAAATCTTGTTTAATTCTATAGGTTGGCTGTTGTCTCTTAAATCTGTAGTTCCTAAAGTCAATAAAATCAACGATTCGTCTTGATTAAGGTATCTGTGACCAAACGATTTGATTGGTTTATAACTATGTTTCTTCTTCTTTTTATTATTTGGTGAGGTCGATCTGGGTAAGTTACCTGAAGAGGAATTCTTGAGTTGGTTGTAAAAGTTGTTAACTGTAATTTGATGATTCTTCGGTAATTTGTCGATACTTGAATTCGAAACTATTGAATCATCAGTTGCCATTAAAATAGGTGAAGCGGCTTCACTTGGAGACCTTTTCAAATTATTTTCTGGATTATAACAATCGTATAACAACAAATCCTTGTTTTGTGGTTGTAACAAATCCGCGACATCTAAATGTCCTCTTAAACATGCATGTTCCATAGGTAACCATCCAGAATCATCCACGATATCATAACCGGCACCAAATTCTATCAAAAGTTTGACTATACTTAAATAACCTTCACAGGAAGCAACAAATATTGGAGTCCAGCCAAAAATGTTTTCACCAATCTCGGGATTTGCGTTTGATTCTAATAAAAATTCAACCACATTTGTTAGATTCAATTTTGAAGCAATGTATAACGCAGTTTCATTCTTATGCTCCGAATCAGTGTAATCGATATCGATATTTCCATCTATGATTAAATTGTTCAAAATTTGTGGAGAATTTAATCTAACGGCTAATAATAATAAATTTGGACATTTTAAAGTTTGATTTTTATTATACTTCAATAAAATCTCAGTTGTTTTGGGGTGTTTCCCAATTATAGACAAATGCAATGGTGTGAGATTTTCTTGATCTCCCCAGATTTCGATGTCATCAATCGACTTCTTTACATCGATTAAGTTGTTCTTGATCAAATAATTCAATAAAATGTTAGTCACATGACTCAATCCATATTGAGTGGCGTAATGTAATGGAATTCTATTATAATGATCTTTTTCCACTAACAATAATTTCTGCTCTTCATTCAATTTATCTAATACGTAAGTCAATCCTTTTGTATTATCCAAGTGATTATTATCAGGACCGTTATTACTGCCAACCAACCAATTTGACGTTTCTCCCGGCGTTAATTGTTCTTCTTTGATAAACTGCTTTTTACCCAAGCTTATGACATGTTGGTGAAAGAAATTTCTACCATTCAAATCCTTGGGATCAAATAATTTTTGATAATGATTCCAAATTACATCAATACACTTCTCGGCATTTGACAACGCAGCTTTATTCAACGAAGATATTAAAATTTTATCTGTGATTTGGTTTGAAGTAATGAAATCTAATAATTTTTCAGCATCGTCGTGTTTAATAATTTCTTTCAATGAGTCTGTGTTGTTGTTTATTTTTAAAGATTCCAAATTGATATTATTAATGTTACCCAATTGCAATAAAATTTGGTGAATGAGGTCTAAATTAGAAGTCAACTCAGACTGGTTGGCAAATGGCAAGGCATCAATTCTAGTATTCAAATAAGCCTCCTTGTTGTTATTTGAAATTTCTTCCGGAGGTGGGGTAGATAAAGAATTTTCCTTCAATATCGAAGTTAATTTCTTATCCAACTTCTTCAAAATTTTGATAAAACCTTTGTGATTCAATTCACCAAACCATTTCAAATTTCTGAATAACATACGCAACTCAACCAAAATATTAATAATTTCATCCAATTCATCATTGGAATCAATTTTGTAAGTGATCTTGTTGTCTTGGAATCCCAAAACTTGAACAATCTTCACTAATCTTCTGTTGTATTCTTTGAATTTGGTACTATAGAAAGAGTCGATTTTTTCAATGTCACGATCCAATTCAAAAAAAAATGAACTTAATGTCTCGGATATAGCTTCAGGATATTTGGATTCATCTTCTTGATGTTCGGTGGAATTGATTAACTTTATAATTTTTTTCAATTGCTTATAGTTCATATAATATATAGACCATTCTGGGATCTGATGAGATAAGTAAGTTTTTCCAAACTTCATAATTACGGAAACAATTGGAAATGGAAATCAGTCTTGTGTGTGTTTATATATAAGGTCAAACGATGAGTAGTATTAGAATGCAACAGGTGGGTGGTGTTGTAAAATCATCAATAGTTGCAGTCAAAATTAAAAATAAATATTATAATTATATCTCAAATCTGAAACATGTATAATAACCACATCAACAATAAAAATACGATAACCTCGTGGGCTCTACATCCGACAAGCACGCGCGCCCAAAACTAATGCCAATCGATGGCACCAAAACACCTGTGTCGTGTAATGCAATTCAAAAGTTATGTCCAGAATTGAAAAAAAGTAGATTCTATTTCATCCGACACCCACGAGGACGTATGATGAAACGCATACAAAGATGCTAAGAAAAACCGTTAGGGTTTGGAGGTCCGCATAAGTATAGTAAATAGAGATGATCATATATTTGCCATGCGATACCGAGAGATGCCAAACAGAATGTTCCAAACAGAAACGAACACCGTGTAGAGTGGACGACACTTCGCGTTAAGTTTCTGTATATAATTTTTTTTTTGCTGCAAAGTGTCAGTCGCATTTGGCTTCCATTAGCATTGTAATTTAAGCTACTTTTTTAGTTATTCCTTACTGTTAATCTTTGATTTAGTTATCATTCAAATCTGTCTCTGCAATATATAAATACTTTCCCTCATTTCCTGTTCCAAATTATATAATAATAACTTCAATGTCTGACAGTATGTGTTCACATCTTAATAGAACTACATTTTTTCATTTACTAACAGAGTAGTCATCTACAAATTCCATCCAAACAAAAAAGCTACTATAATAACGGCCCCATTTTCCGGTGGTCAACCAAAAGGCGGTGTTGAATTAGGTCCTGAATACATATTAAATGCCGGTTTCGAAAAGCAAATCACAGGTTTAGGTTGGGAAACCAAATTAGTCGAGCCTTTGAAATCGCAAGACTTTGAATCACTGAAATCTGATCTGAGGGACTCATTTGGAGTTAAAAACACTAAAATCGTTAATGACTGTTGTAAACTATTATACAATGCAGTTGGATCCGCTTTAGAATCTGGCTCTTTGCCGGTTACTATTGGTGGTGATCATTCCATTGGTACCGCAACTTGTGCAGCCAGTTTAAACCATAACCCAGACACTTGTATAATATGGGTCGACGCTCATGCCGATATTAACAGTCCAAAGACCACTGAATCCGGTAATTTGCACGGTTGTCCACTAAGCTTTTTACTTGGTATAGATAAAGAAACTTATCCACCTGAATTCGATTGGGTTCCGCAAAGTTTGAGAGCAAATAAATTAGTCTACATTGGTTTAAGAGATGTAGATGAAGGTGAGAAGAAAATCTTACGTGAACACAACATTGCTGCTTTTTCAATGTACCACATTGATAAATACGGTATTGGAAAAGTTGTTGAGATGGCATTAGATAAGGTAAATCCAAACAGGGACTGTCCCGTTCACTTGAGTTACGATGTTGATGCTATAGATCCTACATTTGTTCCTGCAACAGGAACCAGAGTTGAAGGTGGTTTATCCTTAAGAGAAGGATTATTTGTAGCAGAAGAAATAGCACAGACTGGTTTATTACAATCTTTGGATATAGTGGAAACAAATCCAATGTTGGCTGAAACAGAAGAAAATGTTTTAGACACAGTGTCAGCAGCTTGTGCAATCGGTAGATGTGCATTGGGTCAAACTTTATTGTAGCGTTTAAGTATGACTTTTAAATAGATTAATAAACACAAAAAAGAGCTTTAAAACAGTATTTATAAATTACCTACTCTAATGAATGAGCTGATGATGAAACTGAGGTTCATACACATAAACCACAGAACATTTGGTAGCACAAGCGCAAGGGAAATCAAAAACGTCATGCCTTTTGTTCTGCCCCACCTTCGCCCCTGAAGTGCGTACCGTAAATATAAATTAAAATTTATTTCACCAACTTAGCCAAATTTCCATACATTATGTCATCAATCAGAGCTTCAAATATTCCTTCAACGGTCACCCCAGAGAAAGTATCAGAATTCTTTTCTTTTTGCGGAAAAGTACAAGACTTGAATTTGATTGAAGATAACGGTAAGAGTAAATCTTACGAAGTTGTATTTTTGAATTCAAAAGCTGTTTCCACAGCTTTATTATTAAATGATGCTGAATTGGATCATGCATTTATTAAAGTCGAAGAAGAACCAAAATCAAAGTCGTTGCCTACGAAAAAGGGTGAAGAAGGCGAATCAATAATTACTGGTGATCAAAATTATGATGATGTTCCACAAGAAGATAAACCAAAATATGCAATATTTGCACAGTTATTAGCAGATGGGTATGCGGTCAGTGATCCAATAATTGAAAAAGGGATTGAGTTTGATCAAAAAAACGGTATTTCAACCCAGTTTACCAATTTTATTAAAAACTTGGACTCAAAGTACGTTCATTCGGATGACCCTAATTCAACCGTTAACCAACAATTGAAAAAAGTTGAGGAAAGCTATAATAAATCCAGCATCAGCAAGTATTTTGACGCAGCCGTCAAATCTAACTTAGGATTGAAGATTCACGAATATTACAAAAACTTTACAAAAGATGTAAAAGATGTCCACGAAGAAGCTAAGAGATTGGCAGCTTTAAAAAAACAAGAGCAAGAGTTGAAAAAACCGGCTGAAGCTTCTACAATTGAATAAGTGTATTTATCGTTCAATATAAACATTAATTTTATGTAGCATTCTGTAGTTTTTTGGGTGCAAAAAAAAAAAAATATGACCAGATTGCAAATAATTTTGCATTTGTGATTATTCAATGATATGTGAGAAAGAGACTTATTTATCATTTGAGATTTACAACTTGTTAGAAGTGTTGGATGATTTGTTTAAATACGATTTATTAGATGTAGCTTTGTACATATCGATTCATTTGCAATTAAAAAATTATTTCAAATTGAGTAAACTTGGACATCATAATATCTTACGTAATTACAAGTCGGTTGATATTCAACTTAGAAAATACCTACAGTATTTGAAAATTATAAATCCAACAGTGAACAACTTAACATTCAATAATAATTACAAAATATTACCTTATATTTATATAAATTATATTAAAAAATTAATCAGCTATTTGTCAATGTATTTGGAATTTGTTCTACAGCATACCAATTATGTAAATTTTAATATAAGTTTCTATATGGTATACATGAGTGTGACCTTCACGTGGAAAACCTCGTGACACATACTAACTAAGTTCATTTTATCCGAGCTTTAGCTACAGCTTCTTGTGAAAAAAAAAAAATTCTTTCTCGCTAATATTACATAATAGATTATATAAGTAGTCACACTACGTGAGTCAACAAGAGCTTGTTTTCCGATTTGCCGCGGGATACGTTGGTTTTTATACCCTTATTTACTAAACTGCGTGCGGCTCGCTACTAAGAAATCACCTGCGCCGCGACCCAATTCACCATTTCTGTTGATAAAAGAATTTGTTGATATTTTTTTGTGAACTGAATGATTTTGTGGGGTTGACTGATATACCTGTAAAATATATAGTTAAATGATTGAAACTGATGGAGCAATTTAAAGTAATTGGTCGTTTGATGTCAAAACAATAGAATTGAAAGCACCGGGAATATAGTCGATTGTTTAGATTAGGCGTCACTTGAAAAAACTTGCTACCTGTGAAGGACCAGCGGAAGTTTAAATTTTTCCCCAGGTTATTTTTGATTCGAAGGTTTTGAAAAATTTCGTTAACCGATTTTTTCAGCTTTTTTCTTATGAAATATTAATTGAAATTCAAGATTATCATCATCAACATTAAATAAAAATATTGTTCACCACATTTATTTTTTCTTCTAACTTGTTTCTTTAGTCAAGTTAAAACTTATTTATTTATTTACAATCTATTCAATTCAAGTCAATCATGGGTGAATCTTCAGCTAAAAAACAAACAAAGAGAGGTGCTGTTGACTTTGTTGCCGGTGGTGTTGCTGGTTTATTCGAAGCATTGTGTTGTCATCCTTTAGACACAATCAAGGTTAGAATGCAATTATACAGAAAATCAGGTCAAAAGCCACCTGGTTTCGTCAAAACTGGGGCCAATATTGTTCAGAAAGAAGGATTTTTATCTTTGTACAAAGGTTTAGGTGCTGTTGTCATTGGAATTGTTCCAAAAATGGCTATTCGTTTCAGTTCCTACGAATTCTATAGATCATTGTTTTACGATAAAGATGGTAATATTAGTACTGGTCAAGTGTTTTTAGCTGGGGTTGGTGCTGGTATCACTGAGTCCATTATGGTTGTTAATCCTATGGAAGTCGTTAAAATTAGATTACAAGCTCAACATCATTCGATGAAAGATCCATTGGATATTCCAAAATATAGAAACGCTCCTCATGCTGCTTATATGATTGTTAAAGAAGAAGGTTTCAAGACCTTGTACAGAGGTGTCTCATTGACTTGTGCAAGACAAGCCACTAATCAAGGTGTTAATTTCACAGTCTATTCAAAAATAAAAGCTTATTTACAAGAAAGACAAAATACTGAAGTTTTACCATCTTGGCAAACATCTGGTATTGGTTTAATTTCTGGTGCTTTGGGTCCATTGTCTAATGCTCCATTGGATACTATAAAAACAAGATTACAAAAATCAAGCTACGCTTCCAATGAAAGTGGTTGGGTTAGAATTATTAAAATTGGTAGACAATTGATTAAAGAAGAAGGAACTGCTGCTTTGTATAAAGGTATCACACCTAGAATCATGAGAGTCGCTCCAGGTCAAGCAGTTACATTTACCGTCTATGAATATGTCAAAGATTTATTAACCAGCGACTCAAAAAGTCCTATAAAACTCGGTTAGTAATTAGAAATCTATACCTTTGTATCAATAAAAGTTTGAATATCAAATGTTTGTATTTGCACGACTGAATCTCTTTTTTTTTTAATTTTTTTTCACTAGATTGAAACTTTTTTCATAACGAGAATGATTGGTATCATGTTCAAGTCAATAACTAATGTGTTGAGGGTGGGAATTTGTATGAATAGAAGATTTGCGTCGAGTTATATACCTTATAAGCCGGTTGGTATACTACCAATGACAAGAATAAGTAATCCAATACACACACCAATTTTCAATCAGATAACAGCCGAATGCAACGAGCTCACACAGAATACAAATGAAGACAACACTGTTTATACAGACTCGGTGATGAGGAAAAGGAGATTGAAGATGAAGAAGCACAAATTGAGAAAAAGAAGAAGAGCTCAAAGATCGTTGAAGAAAAGATTAGGTAAATTATAGAAAACTGACTCATTTGTAAATAGGAACAAAAAAAAGTAATGAAGAAAAAAATATACACTTTGTATTTATATAATGACTACTATCACATTCGTAACAGGGAACGAAAACAAGTTGAAAGAAGTCCTTGCTATTTTATCCACAAACGGATCCAAAGTAGGCAAGTTTGAAATCACTAATAAATCATTGGATTTAGATGAACTTCAAGGCACAATTGAAGAAGTCACAATTCATAAAGCCAAATCGGCAGCTAAATTGATAAACGGCCCTGTGTTGGTGGAAGATACATGTTTGGGTTTTGAAGAATTCAATAATTTACCAGGACCATATATTAAATGGTTTGTTAAAAGTTTGGGCCTTCTGGGCTTGGTCAGAATGTTACTGGGATTCGATAACAAATCAGCAAACGCCATATGTACTTTCGGCTATTGCGAAGGCCCTGATCTGGAAGTGGAGTTGTTTCAAGGTATTACCAAAGGCACAATTGTAGATAGCAGGGGTCCTACTAATTTTGGTTGGGACTCCATTTTCCAACCAACTGGGTACGATGAAACTTATGCCGAAATGGATAAAGCAGAGAAAAACAAAATAAGCCATAGATACAGAGCATTAGATAAAGTTAGAGACTATTTGATATCAAAAAGTTCATAAAATATTATTATCATTTGAATAATTCTTTGAATTTGTCTAAGAATCCAGCACGCTTTTTCTTCTTTTTATCAGGGTGGGAGCTCACTGAATACAATTGATTAATGTTGTCTTTGTCGTTTTCTTGATCATTTGAAACTACGTTGCCAAAGCCTCCTCTGCCAACGCTGAAGCTTTTATTTGAAGTAACAGTTTGTAACTCTCTGCCGTCTACGTCTTGTAATTTACGTGTGAACTCTGGATCATCGTTGTTTACCATATTACCAAACCCGCCTCGACCAGTCGATATCTTAGATCCTGTCAAATGCGGAGTGTTTGAGCCTTGCGGCGCTAACTTGGGACTTGGAATTTGATCTGAGGATTGTATGTTTCCAGCACCTCCTCGGCCTGTGGAATAATAAACTTTTTTATTACTGTTTGAAGTGACTTTTTGTAACCTATCGTCATTATCTTCCGAATGTTGTGGTGACACAAGCCTTGAAGTTTGTGGCGATATTATATTATTCTCTGATGTCTTATTTTTGGAGTGGTGTATATTACCAGCACCACCTCTACCTGTGGAGAATGCCATTGAAACAAGAAGGTGGTTTGATGATGTGAAACTGTGGTGCAAGTGAACGAAAAAGAAATGATAAAAAAAAAACAATGACTTCAACTTAGATTTGATTGCAACGGCTACCACCTTTTTAAAACTGGATCAGAATTGCTTATAGTTTCTTAACTGATGATTTTCAAATACTTAAAGATTTTTGATGATGCAGCAAGAAGTTACAAGTGTTAAAGCATTCAGCGATGATGTTTAAAAAGAAATTTTTACGTTTCATAGATAACAAGAGCAGGGTAAAAAAGTGGGGGAAGAAAAATAGTAATCGAATTCTAATTGAATCTTCTATAAAGTTATACCATTTGATACTCCATTGACAAGTTTTCTTTTCGGTGTAATTGTTGAATTCTGTTTCTTTTCTTGTTTCAGTTTCCTTTTGACTGTAGATTCTACCTCGCTGTATTCATCGTCTCCGTCATTTGAACTTTCTTCAGTCAATAGCTCAACTTTCTTCAAAACTCCCAATTGTTTCACTTCCCCATTCTTTTTCATTGGCTTATACTTTGGTTTTACAACCTCTTCCTTCTCGCTGATGATGTACAACAAAGCCCCAGCTAACCCTTCGTCTTTAGTATATTCTTCAAATGCATAATGATCATAATCTTTAACATTTGGAGCCGCTCTATCATCCTGACTATTTATTCTCTTAAGCTTCTTTGATCTATTATCTTTAGATGGCCCATTTACATTTGAGTTTACCATTCTTATGCTTGTAGGATCTTCATCTAAATATATCGATGAGGAAGTATCATAGTTGATCTTGTTGGAGCTATTAGAATTATGCTTCCAACATGTCAAAGATTTGTACAAAGTCATTTTAAGCTTTTTCAACCAGTTGGTTCGGTTTGGTTCATGATTGATTATGTTATCTTTTTCAGCAGTTAGAGTCCCGCTCACTGACGAATATTCAATGTGGTAAAACTTTTTGGCCTCATTGTTCTTTATCTCGGGCATCACTTTCATTTTCAGACTATTTGGTGGCGGTTGTTGAAATGATGCATCGTCGGTTATGATATTGACATAGTTACGATGTGATTTCAGCAGTCTTTTAGGTATTATGGTTCCATTGTATGAAAATTCCAATTCGTTGACTTTCAAAAATTCATCCTTTGGGATTAGTATTGGCAACTTGTCAAAATTTGTCTTTTTATGTCTTTTGATTGAATTTAGTGGTGTCAAATTCTTAGAACTGGTCGAATTTGAATTGTTCATAATTTCATTATTCTGACTCGATCCACTTTTTTTAAAACCAATTGCCATTCAGTTTTAACCACTTGGTGATGTTAAAAGAAGTCTGTCACTTTTTTTTCTTGAATAATCAATACCTGAAAATATGAGGAGCTTGTTCTTTGATATGCTAGATTTTGGCTGCAAAAAAAAAAAAAAAAAAATTAAATATTTTGAAATATCTTTCGAAGTACGAGTTGTACCAAGTTGACCATATTGACAAATTAAATTTTATCAATGCTTCTTAGGGTATTCAGGGGTTCTCGAGTCATAGTCAATACATAAATAATTAACTGTTTGTCGTCATCCGAGAAGAAATATACTTAAAAGGCTTTTATTTTGCAACACCGAAATGTTGCATAATTAAAATTTTCAGGCCCATGTCCAAGAAGGTAAATTAGAAGGAGACTTGAAACACCATATTTCGTTGAGGATATCAGAAACTGAGGTTAATCAAAATCAGCAGTAAATGTAGTAGTTAAAGCACGCATTCTTAGCACACACATATGTTTATTAAATACCAACCTTTGATATTTATTGCGTCCGAACCTGGTTATTTATTTCATCCTTCCAAACTTATTCTGATTTTTAATAACTGGGGGAAGAGAGGGGGGTTTCCATGTTTCTAGTCTAGTGCTACTCTATCAGATCAATTTTTCCATCGAATATGTGGCTCCTACCAATTGGTGGATATTCCACGTCTTGGCTATGAAACAATAGGTCAACGCGTCTTATATTTCCAATGACTCAATAATGTGATGAATCCAATTTGGCAAATCAAAAATTCAGTTCGCGTTTACCATTTACGAATTGTAAATCATAAACGCGGTATTTTGAGTGAGCGTAAGCCTAGCGAAAGGCTGACTCTATCATCCCTAACCACGCTTTCAATTTTGTATTGTTTCTCCTGAATAATTTTTACCGTGTCCTTGCTTAAAACAGCATATTTTGCGTTTCTGTTTTGTGTAATAAAATTATGTTGCAGCGGACTCTAAATTATGACAAAATACACACCTTAGGGGTACCACGGGGTATATGTTGCAATTGTAACTACAACTCATAGAACAGTTCTTTCAAAAATGAAAAACTTGCCCATCTCACAAATTTTCAACTCTTCGAGTTTCCATTTATAACTGCAAAGGCTTAGCCTGGCTTGACATCTGGCAACAATATACAGCGGCTTTGAGTGTTTCTAAAAATAAATCATCTGTCCCGCCTTAAAATATTCTAAATTGTGGATCAATTAATTGTTCGTGTCCGCACCAAGACATCATTTTTTTCTTTCGCCATAGTTCCAATCATCTCTTTTTAATCCAGTAAGTACACTGAGGCTTTGTAGAAAAGACGTCTTTCTGCTTTAGTTAAGTCGTCGGAAGACTATTCAGTGGGGGAGATCTGAGCTTCAATCTTACATTTGAGCAGGTGGTTCATCATTGAAGGAATTTCCACATTGGTGCTCGATTAATAATTATTCC
The DNA here is from genome assembly GCA_030557115.1 of Insectozyma chauliodis. NCBI lineage: Eukaryota > Fungi > Ascomycota > Pichiomycetes > Serinales > Debaryomycetaceae > Insectozyma > Insectozyma chauliodis. The sequence goes on along the minus strand of JAKTVI010000063.1, from coordinate 12,407 downwards.
GAGCTATCCACGTTCTTTTGTGAAACGATACACTAAGCAATTGTCATGTTTTACTGTTTCCAATCGTCGTGCACTGCCACCAGGTGGTTGATTTCCTCTACATTTTTTAACTTAGCAGTACCTATTATTAGAATGCAAAACAGCTGTTGATTCTTTATCTATCTTATCTACTAGGTTCCCTTGTCTAAGAAAAGGCTTCAAAGATTATTTAATTATAAATCACAAACACGAAAAAAGAATAACGCTACTCACGGTTTCGTTTGAAACACTAATGTGTTAGTAAAAGTAGAAGTGGTTAAATAGAAATAAATTACTACATTTGCTATATTAATTGTTTGCAGTTGAATTACTCCTGAAAATGATTTATGATATTGCTCGTACGTTACAAAACATAGCAGATTCTAAGCTCTATCTCATAGCTGTTTAGTGCATTAACTCCTTGATATGTTATTACTTTGGGGTGATCCTCACATCTTAAGGTATAAGATTTTACTGTATAGATTTACTAGTTACACAAAATTAAATTTAAAATGGTCGTGTTCTTAAATTTATCCGAAAGCAAAAACAGGACAAAAATAAAAAAAAAAAAATGAAAAAGCAAAAAGATAATAGTTGGGCTGCAAAAGATCCTTACGACAATTACATTTGATGGCTGCTCTCATCAGGTGCAGATGGTAGAGAACAAGAGTAAAATTACATTGAGGTGTATAGGTTTAGTAATTAACTGTTGTAGATAGGTAGCTATGTAAATGTGCAGAGTGAAGACCATCTTAATTAATCTGTATCATTAGTCATAAGTGTTCGCTTTTAACTATGTACATGAAAATATATACAGACTTGCTCATTTGACATCATATTTAACCCAATTGGGAAAACAAATTTCTCATATGCACTACTGCACGCTACACACGTGATTGGAGTGATTTTTAATACAGAATTGGTTATGAATAGAACAAACGTCTAAGCCTTTGAAAACTAATTTTGCCTTAGATAAATTTCTTTTTCACACCATAAAATCACATTGAACGCGCACGACTAAAAAATATGCTTGCGGAATTTCACATTCTGCGTCCTTTTTTTTTTTTTTATATAATTTTTTTTTTTTATTCTTTTTTATTCTATTTTTGCATGTAACTCAGATTTCGATTTTTATATAAAAGGTTCAACATTCGCCTCTGAGGACTCTTTTGTCTTCTTTTCTTATCCATCCTTTAGATCTTTATTTTATTAACTAATCAACAATGCAATTCACCAAAGTCTTAGCTTCATTAGCTTTAGTTGCCTCAATCAACGCTAAATTCCACAACACAACCGCTGGTGGTGTATCAAACTCAACCGCCGGTGCTGCTGGCAAAAACTCCACTGGAGGTGCTGCTGGTTCAACCGGTAACTCTACCGGTGGTGCTGCTGGTAAAAACTCATCAGGTTCTAAATCAGGTAATGCTGGTGCCGTTGCTAACGCCAACGTTTACGGTGCTGCTGCTTTAGTTGCTGCTGGTGTTGCTTTATTATACTAAGTTAAAAAACAACAAATCATATTTATTAATTAATTTGTATTGAATTGATTTTTTAAAAAAAGCAATAAAATAAATTTTGTATTATAAAGTTAATAAGACATCAGTTTCAAACATTCATTCACTTTTTAATTGGGTATTTTTTTACTATTTGTACACTTGGTGGTTGATCAATCACTAAACTAATAAGTTTTTGTTTAATTATATAGACTATAATTCTAATACATTTTTTTTCATTAGAAACTGGTCCATAATTACTTTGAGCAAAGGTTCATCGGCTGTAAAATCATTGAAACAGACGCGCCATTAAAAATATTTCTATCATCTGATGCTGGCTCACGTGGGTCGATGCGCACAGAAAAATCAGGTAATCACAAGATAAAGGTAAAGGTGTGTTGCTATTATTGCAATTTGCAACATAACCCGGTGATCAAAAGGATTAGACTTATGTTGCTACTTTAATTATAATGTGAAGAGCAACATACAGATATGCGTAATTGAATTGTCCCAGTTTGTCAGAATTATTACTTTTTAGAGAAGTGTGTGGCTAACTACAACCACAATTGAGTAGCATCTGTGACAGTAATTTACATTATGCAAAATATTAAATATCAACTTTTGAATATCAGTGGTGACTCAAGTGTTGAGTCAAACTCTTCTTTTGGATTAAATATGTTACTCAATATTTCTGAAATATCTTTGAGCTCCTCTTCTTCTTCTTCTCCTTCGATCATAAGACCGTGTGCTTTGAATTTAACTAAATTAATTTCAATATTCTTTTCATTTATCAATTTTATCAACGTATAATAAACATTTAGTAGTTCGTAAAATTCATGTTTGTAATTTAATTTATTTGATAAGTTCACTGAATATATGGGATGATCAATTTGATCTAAATCCAACAACAACTTATACACAATATTCACTGTGTTTAATGAATTTTTACAAATCTCTTTATCTGTGGACATATCGATAAAAAAAAAAACATATTTTAAAATACATCGGGTAATCGTTCAATCACATAACTGTGTCCTCCAACACTCATCAACGGTATTCCTGGTATCTTACGGATCCTCCTTTTCAAATCGGCATCATTGGTCGCCACTATGTAACATTTGTGTTGCAATACACGATTCACCAAACAGTCATCGGCATATGTACCTTGGTGTGAACACTTCAATCTTTGAATTCTTGGATCTTTAGCTAACTTCAAAGCTATTCTATATTTAGATCCTAGCTTCTCTAACTCCGCCATCACACAGTCTGTTATTATAGGGATACATTTAGCCATTAGGCAATCCATTAGGCCCCTGATTATATCAATCTTTTTCTGAATAGAAAAGTTTATGAAATTTGTATCTATTAGCACTTGATATGGTGGTTTTATCGATTCATTGTATTTGAAGAATAAAGCTGATGATATTTGCGGTACTGATTTCGTTAATTCTGGATCATCTGTTTTCGGTTTGGCTTGGTTGTGACTGTTGTTAACCCTTGGATCCTTTTTCAAGTTGAGAGTACGTTTGACAGCTGCAAACTTTCTAGTTTTCTTTGCTTTACCCATATCGAGATGACTTACAATTTAAATTTTTTTTTTTCGGTTTAATACAAATTGCGAGCAGTAGTTAGAAGAAAAATAAAAACATACACAGAAAAAGGGAGTTTCTTTACAGTCATAATATATTGTATGGGGTTTATTCTATCTGGTGTATTAATTGGTAATGTATAACTTGATTGTCGTTTTCTGTGCGTTTCCAACTTAATAATCGCTTCAAGTTGAAGTCAATTTCAAAAACTCTCAATTTTCTGATGTAGTTTTCATCAATTGTTGTTCTGCCGGAATCCCCAGTTATACTATTGTAACACAACCATATGGATTTTGAAGTGGTATCGGAGTTTGTAGTTTCCAGTAGCAAGCATGCATCGTTTTCATGCTCATGGCCAACACTGAGCACATTGTAATTACAATTGATTATATCGTCATGAAATTTTGTATTAATTTTTGAGTTGAGCTCGTGTTTTTCATTGTAAGATCCGATGAGTTTGAACTTTCCAACTGGTCTGAATTGTGGTATAGGATTATGGAAAAATAGCAATTTAAAGTCATACGATTGGTGGTTTGCTCGATATAGATAATTTATTTGTGAATTGTCAATGTACTGATTTTCTGAATCCAATATTGAGATTAATGCACTATTTTCATCACTCGATTTTATTTGGTAGTTGTAATTGGTAGTCCCGTGCATTTTGTCTTCGTTTGGTGGTATGAAGTTTAAACAATTTGGCATGGTGGATAGAAATTCAATTATGGTTCTTTTATACCCACTTATACTATTAGCATGTAATTCTGATAATTCGTCACCAAATGTAATTAAAAACTTGACGTTCTTGATTAAAATTGGTTGTAGAATTTTCAATAAAACTGATTTGTAATCAACTACTCTAGTTAAATCAAATGAATCACCATTCAAAATCACCAAGTCGGGTGCTTCAGCATTTATTGAATTTTCAATGAACTTGATAGTTTTCAAATCAGACGTACACAGTTCTATTTCACAAATGCCTAAATCTTGCCCAAAGTGTAAATCAGAAATTTGCAATACTTTGAAATTCTTACCCTGTGTTATTATTTGTTGTTTATTCCTGATAAGCTCATTTTGTTCTGTCAATTGCTTATATTGTAATTCTTCATTTTTATTCATAAAATTTAATGAGAATATTGGATGGACAGTTTCTTCGTTTGTCAAATGGATAGTTTTATGATACAATCTTGAGTCTACAAGATCGTTATTGCCAAATAATACATCGATGGATCGAAGAATTGGTGTGTCGTCGGAAATAGGAGATTGAATATTGGTTATTATTGATTTTTTGTATAAGCCTATCTCTTCACTAATTAATTCATAACTTTCATCGATTTGATTCTGAGAAATATCAACGATAAGTTTTGTGGTTTCTTCAATTGGTAGTAGTTTAACAATTAAATAAGAATCATAAGTAAAAAATGATGTTTTTGATTCTTGGGAATAATCCAAATGTGGTTGTAGTTGTAAATATCCTTTTGGTATTGAGCAAGTTTTCAAATTGTTACATTTGATAACTTGTATATCAGTGATGACTTTGTCTTGAAATCTAGTATCTAATTTATTTTGCTCATTTAGTAGATTTATACTTGGAAACGTAACTCTCTGTGAGTTAGACGGAAGTGCTGTGAAGGATGTGTAAATGGTATATAGGGATACAGTTGTAATAGTGATTATGATCAATTTTCTATAATATTTATTGATCAACATGATATAAGAGTTTTTATTCATTGTTTGGTAGTCAGTAGTTGTCAATTATCTAGCAAATTTGTATTTATATATATCATAGTAGTTTTAAAATGGTCGATCTTTAATGTGAGTGTTCAAGAATTAACGACACAACAATTTGATTTTAAAAGGAATACCTAAATCTTATTAGAAGCCTCGAATCCCTGAGAACTTTTATGGGTGAAGCTACCAGTCAAAGCTCAAGACAGAAGATCTAGATTTGAACCGCTTCAACAACTGAATCGTAAAAAAAAACAAGATGAAATTGTACAAAACTGCAATCCTTACTGTAAACGGAAACACTGAGGCATAGCCAGATCCGAATTGAATATTTTACATCGTATTATCTCAATTGTTGCATCCAACAAGGCGAAAAAAGAAAAAGCAAATAATTAGCAGATGCCACAAAAATGAGCCCGGTAAAGCCTAGCCAGACTAAAAGAAAGCCTGTCTTTTTTATCCTTCACGTTCCACCATTCATCCCTTTCACGGCAAACAATAACAGAACTCATATTTGTGATTGAGAGGAGCCTTCAATTTCGTAAGTACAAATTACGCTCTCTTATATTTGGTTCGGTTCGCTTGAACTTTTTTTTTCGATGGAGCTTCTTCGGGTTCTCTTTAATTTTTTATTTTTTTTTTATTTTATTTTATTGTTGCGTTTTAAACGAGTAAAAACACTTTTTAATTACACGCTCAAATTTTTCTTTTATGCTTACAGGTTTTATTTCTATTGTTTATTATTTATTATTTACATATTATTTTCACCGTGTAACCAAGCACTGCTGCAATCATCATCAATCTTCGAGCTTTCGTTTCTTGCTGTTGTTGATTCTCTTTTCAAATTCTTCTTTGGTTTCCCCTGCTCTCCACCTTAAATTGAATGCTGGGTGGGAATCTAATAAATAACTAGGTTCTTCTCGATCGCTACCAAAAAGTTGTTCTCTGAATGTCAACTGATGATCCAAATCAGGATAATCGTCCCATACTAATCCACGGTTTTGTAATTCTGGTATCAAATATTCAACCACGTCTTCAAATGTTCCTGGACTAATTGCATAAGTTATGTTGAATCCATCTACATCGGATATTTCCACCCATCTTTCAATCTCGTCAGCAACTTCTTCTGCCGTTCCGTAAAAGACGGGTCCTAATCCACCCACTGTGATTTGTTTTGCTATACTTTCTCTCGTCTTCTTCTGTCCAATTGAATCGTCTTTATTCCACAATTTCAAAAATGATTTGACGGCATTAGTACCCGTTTCTTGTATATCTTCATCGTGTTTGTATTTCCCAATGTCGATACCTGTCCACCCACTAAACAAAGCTTGCGCACCCTCCAAGTCTCCATACAGTTGTAACTCCTTGTATTTATCTTTGGCTTCTTCGTGTGTTGACCCAATGATTGGAGTGATCAATTGTAGAAATTTTATACTTCCCTCTGGTCTACCATATTTCTCCAATGCCAATTGCTTGATTTCCTTGATTTGCTTACCCAATAATTCTGGTGCAAATGTGGTTATAAAAACAACTTCAGCATTTTGGGCTGCAAAATTTTTTCCTTTACTTGAGGTACCAGCTTGAATAATTACAGGCAATCTCTGTGGTGTAGGTTCAGTAATGTTTGGTCCGGGAACATTATAGTATTTTCCAATATGATTGATCTCTCTAATTTTATCTGGGTTTGTAAAAACACCATCTTTCAACTCAACTGCGTCATCAGCCCAAGACGATAAAAATAGTTTATATACGACGTCAATAAATTCTTGCGCTTTATCATATCTTTCATCATGAGGAGGTAATGGCTCTCCGTTTAAAAGGTTTTTCGCTGCACTGTCGAGGTAAGAACTAACCACGTTCCAACCAACTCTGCCTTGGGTTAAATGATCCAAGGTAGCCAAACGTCTTGCAAAATGGTAAGGGGCTTCACTAATGGTGGAAAAAGTAATACCAAAACTCAAGTTTTTCGTCACAGCAGCAATGGCACTGATTATAGCTGACGGTTCATTTACTGGAAATTGAGCGCCGCTTTTTGCTGCAGCTTCAAAGTTGCTAGGTCCGTTGTAAACGTCATATGGACCCAACACATCAGCTAAGAAAAAAGCATTAAATTTGCCCTTCTCCAACAATTTAGCTAAATTGGTCCAATATTCTAGCTTGTTGTAATTCCTAGATTGATCTTGGGGATGTTTCCATAATCCAGGAGCTTGCAACCCACTACAACCCATATCAAATGCATTGAGAATTAAATGTTTCTTGACGTCCTTCTTGACCGGTGCCATTTTGATCAAAAAGTCAGGGTAGTATCTCTCGGCTTATTTATATTGAAGCTAACTGTGGAAAATCGCATACATCATTGGTATCTTCCCTAGCCGAATTTTAAAAACTGTGGCTCATATTTGCAACAAAACAAAAAAATATTATACATGAACATACGTCTACATATATTAATCATATACTATGATAATTTCACTACTATAATCGTTCTTCTTTTAATTCGTGTCCGCTACTTTTAATGATATTGTAGCCCCAAAATCCAATAACGTTTAATACACCAACTCTCCACCCGTTGAATAATCCTAAGCTTTTGACTCTGTCCCAGAACGTCGAAGTTTCGTCATTTTGTGAGTCGGAAAACTCAATTATCAAATTCTGCTCTGGATTTTCAATTGTTATAACTTTCTGGTAGTCTTCTTTCTTTTCTGATATTAAAAACTTGACTTGTTCTTTTCGAAGCAAATTCTCAACTGGTAATTTTATGAAGAATTCCATGATTAACGATATCAAATTCACAAAAGTGTAGATGTTGGGTGACGAATACGAGTCAATATTGAACTTGATGAATAAAAGATATGGACACATTTTTCTGAAAATTGATGTTGATAATTGATACAATGTGGTGAGAAATAAAATTGGTGTTGAAGGATTCAAATATTGGAACGGGTAATTCTTAATAGACTCACGAACGGATCTTGTGCTTTGTATTAATTTCTGTTTGAGAAGCTCATCATTGATCTCTCCTTCTCCTTCTCCTTCCTCATCTATTTTGTTATCGTTATCAGGATTCGAATTGAATTGCGTAATCATAAATTTGATTCTTATTAAATCCAAAGGCATCAAAATCACCCCAGTTAGTATACAAGCCGACACTGATAGCCATAAGGATTTGAATGGGTCATTTGAATGGGTCAAGTCCAAAAAGAACGGATCGGGTATACCCAAGAAAGGCGATATGAACCCGGTAATCCATGCTTCAATGGTATGAGATAATGTCTGGTAAATAAAAGAAGCATTTATACCTCTGAACAAAGCTAAAGGACCGTCTTTGTTGACTACAGATGTTATAATATCCGCAGTATGTAGCGACTTTGGTTGAATTTTAAAAATTCTAGAAATTTTTCTATCTTCTTTCTTTTGATTCAGGGAACTGTAGCTATTATTCCATACCTGCTCATCATTTTGAGGCTCGAAATAATTAATTGGTTCATCTTCGTCCTCTTCTTCATCTGTTTCTAACAATCTTTTCGATCTTGATAAATTCTCTTTTTTTGTAAAATTAAACTTACCCACTTGAAGAACTAACCTCACAATCTCCAAAGGTTGGGATAATAAAACTTTTATGTAACTTTTGAAAAAATTCCAAACCAAATTCTTGATAATCTCAGTCATGTTATTATAATCGAAATATTCATTGAATTCTAAATCATACAAGAAATTTTTATCGTTGTTGCCAAATGACTGAAGCCCAATTGGTCCTCCTTTGTTAAATGTTCTTCGTATTACTCCCGATGATGAGTCCAATAGGTTTTCATTGATAGTTTTATCAATCAAGTTGCTAGACAAGTTGGTAGTGATTGGTTTATTAGTTTTAGTGTCAATCAAACCAACACCTTTTTTGTAGATTACATGGTAGCCAGCATTGAAAGTATCATGATCATGATAAGGTCTCAATTGTTGAGAGTCTAGTTTATTTGATGACATTGCTCCATTTAAGGATTGATACCTGATCTTTTTTTTTTCCTCACTATTTGAAGTTTGCCATTCATATAATACATTCATTACTTAAACTATACCACTAGATCTACTCTTTCTGTTTCAATTCCTTCGATCTGGCAATTAGATACTCACCCAAGTATTCAAGGGGATTCTCTGGCTTCAACGCTCCAACTTCTTTCAATCCATTAAGTAGCTCCGCCGTAAGGTGTTGGTTTAAGTACCTCCTTATAGATGACCCTCCGACTATCTCATGAATTGGAGGTTGTTTCGTTTCGTTTTTAACTACGTGACTCTTGTCTTCCTCTTTTATCTTTACTGTCAGCTCATTGACCAAATACGAGTTATCTTCTTGTGCTTCAACTTTTACGCCGTTGGATTCATTACCTTGAACACCACTTCCATTCTGGTTTGCTTCTTCATCTACAATATTCAGGATATCCATTTAGTTGTTATGTATATTAGTTGTTTATTTTTCACAGAAAATTATAAAGAAAAAATATATCCACACCAAAAATGGATCCGTTTAACGAAGTTAAAGAAGACGCTTACAATGCAATATCTTCTCTAGAAAACCTTATAGATAAAAGGTCGGCTGGCCAACCACCTTCCAATGAATTATCTCAAGATTTTGATAATAATTTCCTAGAATTACAGGAAATTTACCAAGATTTACAACAAGCCTTGAGTATTAGTGAATCACAACCAGAGAAATTTAATCTTTCATTAAATGAAATAGAAAGTCGTAGGAATGTGATGAAGGATTTAAGCAACAAGATGTCAAGTTTGAAAAGCTCTTGGGAAAGCAAGGGTTTTAAACAGGTGACTACAATGTCAAATCGAATAAGTCAAGATACTGAAAATCCTTTCAATGGAAATGAGATGACGCAGTACCAACAACAAGAATTGATACAAGAACAAGATTTTCATTTGGATGACATACATAAAACCATGATGAATTTGAACCAACAAGCACAAATAATGGGGAATGAGCTAGAGGATCAAGGGTTTATGTTGGATGAATTAGATTACGAATTAGATAATGTGGACAATAAGCTACAAAGGGGGATGAAAAGGATAAACGTTTTTCTTGAGAGAAATAAGGAGACTGCAAGTAATTGGTGCATAGGAATATTGGTGGTGGTACTATGTATATTATTGGTAGTGATTTTAATAGCATAATTGATTATAAATTATTGAATTAATTAAAAAGTAAATTTTTTAAATTACTATCCATCCAAGGCAAATCCCAAATTTATACCTTCAAATTGTTTTGCCAATTCAACCAATTTCTCTTTCATCAACTTTAAATTATCATTTTGTGGTTCAAATCTTGGTAACCATTCAGCAACACCAAATTGTAAAATACCTTTTGCTCTTGAAGCTCCATACTTGACATTTCCATAGGATCCATGCAAAGTAATACGCTTATTACGTGCTAAATATTTCGCTCTATGCAAGATATTGTTATTGTAAAATACCAAATCGCCAGGTTTCAATTGAACTTGCATCTCATTGGTTATAAATTCTTTTCTTTTAGCTTCATCAACAGTTTTTTCCCTTTCCTCCTCAGTTCTGATTCTTTTATGAGACCCAGGTACTACAATCAAACAATTATCATCCGTCAAGGCTAAATTGAACTGTGCGCCTGCGTACGGATTTTGCAACAATTCTTTCGCTTCCTCCTCTGGAGTCGACTCCGGCTTGATTGTGTCTCTGTGCCAGTCCAATTCAAAATCAGTCAATGGGTTGATCAACATGTTCAACAACTCCATAGAAATTTGATTTTGCTCTACTTGTAAAATATCACTCACGACATTCAACATTTTATCGTCAGAGTATAATTGATGAAACGGTTGTGACTTTTGTTTCAAGTCAGGATGTAACAATCCTGATATGCCCCATATGTCGGGAGAAAAATTTTTGGGCCATGGTGGGAACTGTTTGCCTCGAGTTCTGACGTGTGGCCAGTTGCCGTCGCGAGCGTAATCAACCACTGCCTCTGAAGCTTTCAAGTATGATTCAATTTCATCAGGCGCAAGGAAACCTCTAATTACAGTGAACCCATTTTCTTCAATTTCGTCGTGGTATTTGTGTGTGATTGCAGTTGGCATTCTTTCTTTGGCTACGCAATCAGATTTTACATTTGTTTAAGTAGTCTGATTTTGTCTTATCAAGGACTAAAAAAAAAAAAATGTTCCATGGTTGCAGACGCACTATCGTTTTTCTCCGCATGTTACATCAAAAACTGGGGAAAACATTACGAGATCAATAGATTATTTGAATAAAAGTTAAGTCATATTTGTTTGGATTTGTATGACAGTGGATTCCAGTATATAATTAACAACGAACTCGATAGTTTTGAGCCTCATTGCTTCAAGATACTTTAATAAAGCTTCACAATCTTAGACTTGTTAAACAGATAAAAACATTTCGTGTTAACTCTTGATTATTGCCCGGCGTTATGCTTATCACACTGTTACTGTTTTTGATACCATTCATCAGTCACTTGATTACTGGTTAGGATTTCCAATGTCAATGAATCACCTGGGCAAACATTGTGTTTTTCTTGATCGAATCAAATCAAGTCAATCATAGTGCATAACTTTTAAAGCTTAACAGTTTTTAGTTTGTAATCGCTGATTAAACTGTGGTAGGGGCCTAAATATTGATAATATTGTATGTAGGAAAATATCGAGTTTCGCTAATTAGTTGCTGTGAGTTTTGAAATGGACAGATTGCTTGCATCCGCTGTAATTAAAAAAAGGTCATTTTGCCGCAACGATGCAATACACTATTGCTGCAAAGCTACAAACATGGAAGAGAATTCACCATTGTGACAGGGCTGCAATGTATTACTGAAGCAAAGGTGCAATTCAAGATTGTTTAGAATTACAAATAAAGTATCTCCAGGAATAGTGAATGGTTCTGTCGAAGATATTTTGCAGGTATTGATTTAAAATATTAGAATAAGTAACTTTTTGTTATCTATTCTATCACTTGATATTATGTAAGGTACGAAAATAGTATCATTAATTATATAACGTATATAACTTAATAATCAGATTGCTTTAGCGTGAAGTAACTGTAACAGATTTAATTGGTTTTCGATTGTTCTAAATAGGACGTCTTGCGGCAAGGGTACAATAAACTACTACTGCAAAGTTGAAAATATCCATGCATCGGAATTAAAAATACAAAATCTTCAGGCGTAGAAAGTGGAGCCTTCAGCCATTTATTACCCTTGTCGAGTTTAAACGATTGCTTGTATTTGTTGTACTTTCTATTTCGGTTCAAAAATTTGTAGAATGGTTGTTGTATTCTTCACATCAAAGGTAACGCAGCTACCACTAATTATGATGGGCCAGCGCTTTTACCTTCTATGCCAGGTTTTAACCCAGTTCGGTGAATGCATGGTTCCAAAAGAATGCTCCAAAAACAGTCAACTATGCGTATCTGATAGATTAGAAAAAATTCTTAGCTATTCTACTGCGTAAAAAAGAGAAGCAAGAGAAGCTAGAGCTGATTAACAATAACACATAACATTAAATACAAACAACAACTTCCTCAAAAAACGTCACCATTAAAC
>JAKTVI010000062.1:0-35828 GCA_030557115.1 Insectozyma chauliodis | reverse complement strand
AGAGTTCACCTCCATTGGTTGTATGGCTGTGACCAATTTTGTAGCTGAGCGTCGTCGTTTCCATAAATGATAGATGGTGGAAAGGTATCGGTCAATTATTCTGTAAAAAGGAATTGGGTAAGTGGTAGCAACCAATATACCTGTAACGGTGAAATTACATTTTTAGCATTTTTTTGCTAACTGTGTACCAAAACCCTACATCAAATTTCTGAGACGAAAGAATTTTTTTCAACCTTATGTAAGAGGAAGCTATATAATTATGTCAATATAGAAAGCCTAGGTTGGCTCAACACCTCTGTTAATTGTCGTCTTGTTTTTTAGTCTGTTTCTATGTTTTTGCCCATGGTCTTGTTGGAATCAAAGCGACTTCAACGGTGTCGAATCCAAAGCTGACACCTCCCTCCTAGCCCTAAGAATACACGTTGGCGCATACGCAGATGGGACACCGTTATAGCCCTTTTCAATATTCTGATGATTCAATATTCTCAAGTTCCACTGATGAAGTAAGTCAAAGCAAGACTACTTCGTTGAGACTTTACAATTTTGTCAGTTTTATCTGGTGTAGTCTAATATTACCTAGTTGTCTAATCCTTACGTAGAAAAGCGATGGTTTTTAATTGTAAGCATGGTTAAAGGCCCAATTACTAAATTCGGTAAACATATCGTTTCTGAATGACAACATTCTGGTAATTTTCAGCAGTTTCCTGAATACAACCACCAATGGGAAACTACTAATGGTAAGCTGCCACATTGTTCGTAAAATCAATTTAGTAGTTATCTGACGTTTGGCATCTGATAAGTAACTAGTCCATGAATTGTACATGGGTTTAAAAAAGTTTAACTCCAAACCTGCTCGTCTCATAGAAAGCAGATACATTACAGATGTTATTAAAACAAGGCGTAAAGAGTGCTGATATCCCCAAATGCAAAGACTGACCTAAAATTCAAAAATATGCTAGCCATGTCCAACTAATCATAGACTGAACCTTGGAAAAGTAATAACTACGTTTACAAATCTTAAATTTGAAACACGCTACGAAATCCTGGTTGCGAGTGGTTATCATGCACTTGACACCAATTAAAAAACAATATAAAAGCAGCCAATAGTCCTCCGTTTAAAACCAAGGATGCTTTTTAGAAAATTTGTTGGTTTGTGTGTTATATTCACCTGGGTAGCTGCTTTCCATTTGAAATTCAAGTCTGTGAAAACTTACACCAGTCTTCTTTCAGTGGTTTGTAGTGCTGCAATTGCCTCTGGAGTTTGGCCTGCGTGTTTAATAGCTGCCGTTGCAGGGGGGTTAATGATAATTATCGAAGCGTTTAATGCAAAACCTAACGGGTCTTATGAAACTAGCGTCAAAAGAGATGCACCAAAATTGACCCATTACAATTCCAAAGGAGAATTTGTTGCTGACTACATTAATCCAGAAAACATGATTGTTAACCAAGTTGAAAAAGTCGAGTTTGAAAACAATGTGTACAATGTGATCAACAACGGTACCCATTTTAGATTATTAGGCGACCTTACCAATGACGGTGAATTGGATAAAAGAGCAAACAAAATCAGCACCTACGAGTTGAACTACAAATTGTTCACCAAACCAAAAAGCTGGCCTAGTATCGGTAAGTCAGACGCAGAGGCGTTGGCTAAACAAGTAGGAATTGCTTGCGGAGGACCTAAAGCATGTTTTGCAAACGGTATTTTAAACGGAGATAACGGAGACCAAGAGTATGTGAATTTTATAATTCAAGATACCAGTAAGAGTGTTCCACGTGAAACAGAGATCTGGTAAGCTACTATTGATATTTATTTTTTTTATGTTTTAGTCTTTTAAGTGAATAAATGAGTTTTGAATAAAAACCAACTACCGCTAAATTACTTTTATCATATCATTGTTGATCGTGTAGGTTAGAATATCATAACCTGCGAGTACCATATGACCGGATCAATTAAACAATAATTTAGTTTTTCCTGAGAATGTGTCAACCTGTATTGGCAAGCTCATAACCCTTGTATTTGTTGTAATAATGGAACCAACTGTTGACTGTTACAAACCCCAAAATATCTTTGAAGCACATGTATTTTTTTTTAATGATTACTCTAACCAACAATGCACTAAAAACTCAGTTTGGTCTTTAACAGCGGTTATCACAACAATCAAAATATTACCGCTCAAAATATATCCCCCTTGTATGCTTCAACAGAACCAAAAAACTAAAAACGTGTATATGATTCAATATATAAACCACCCATGAACCCTATGAAATTCTTCAACTCAAACTCATTGATCAAAAATGCTTGCTCCAAAGATTGCTTTCATCTCAATTGTCGCCTTAGCCATTGGTTTCCAATTAACCATTGAAGCTCTTAAAACCTACAGTACTCTTCTCGGTGTTGTTTGTGGTGCTGCTGGTGCTCTTGCAGGTGCATGGCCAGCCTGTTTGATTAGTGCCGTTGCCGGTGGTCTTGCTACCATTGTCCATGCTTTCGGTGTCAAGAGTCAAGGTTCAGTCGACAATCCGGTTAAAAGAGATGTTCCAGGCTTGCAACATTTCAACGCCCAAGGTGAATTGGTCGCCAACTACATTGACCCAGAAAACATGGTCGTCAACGATGTAGAAAAAGTCAACTACTTAGGTTACAACTACGACGTCATCAACAATGGTACTCATTTCAGATTATTGGGTGACCTTCCATCCAGCTCATACTCAAAGAGAGCAGCTGATGAAATCAATCGTTATGAACTTAACTTCAAGTTGATTGCTAGACCAAAAACATGGCCAACTCTCAGTACTTCTGAAGCTGAAACTTTGGTTAAAAAAATTGGAACCGCTTGCGGTGGTACCAAAGCTTGTGCTGCACGTGCTGTCTTGGAAGATGGTAATGGTGACAAAGAAAGAATCTTCTTCTTGATTAAAGATTCTGCCAACAAAGTCCCAGCTAACCCAAACATCTAGGTGATCTCTGGTTTGAACTTTTTTTTATCAAAGTAACCTTAGGCGGCTTTGATTTTTTTTGTTTGATTAAATACAAAATACACACTAAAACTATCAACCATTGTAACTAATGATTAAAGTTTTTTAACTTTACCAGTCTTAGAATCTGTCGCTTATAAAGTCTTATAAGATTGATTTAGGATCAAGTTCAAATGAGTAATTACACATGGTAGTTTTTAAACTTTATATTCACATATTCACTCTATAGATATAATCACTATTTATCGTGAGTCGCTCCAACTGATACGACAAGCCATATCTTCACCCAGAACAGTTTGGATTGTTAAACAAATCAAGTAAGATAAGGGAAGTCTTAAAAATGGGAACAAGTAAATACCTAAAACAACAAACACAGCGTACAAGACGAAATCGACCAAAGACAATGCAATTTGTGGAAATGAAGTTGCTCTTCTCAAAAAGTACCCAATAGCTTGAATCATAGTTGTAGAAAGTGGTGAATATTTTTCACAGTCCAAGGGATTATCACAATGATATACGTAGTGTACTTTTGGTACTAGCACTAGTAGTAAGTATAGTCGGTAAAACTATAAAATTTAAGGGTTATTTTTAAACCAACAATCAACCATTAATTCATAACCATTTAAGCAGAAAATTAAAACAACACAATATTTTTTTAAACGTGCTTGTACTAAAATGAATCATGTATGGTTTTCACACCCAATTCAATTGGTCTTGGTTTTCTTTGGTTATTGATAAGCTAAGATTTTGGCTGGTTGAAAGTTTGATACTAAAAATCATGTATCAGTGCTTAAACAAATTCCGGATGGCACAAAATAAGGTGTTATGAAACATTGCCTATTGTTTGTGGGTTGGTTCATTTTGACACATGTCTAATGCTTACGAGAAGTTAGTAATATGAGAGAGAGAACTTCGAGATCAGGTAACATTCAATTCACTTGCAATCTAACAACGGCTCAATCAAATCCAATATAACCCATACCAAACTACTGCTGAGACTAAGGGTATGGCTTATGAAATTTCTCCAGTTGTGAATCAAAAGAAAAATTGGTTTGAATGCATCAATCAGGATTTCATTTGTAGTCCAATTTTAGATTCAAATTTCACAATTTATAAAACAAACCTACAGAAATGTACACCCAAAAATCTAACCTATACAATTGACATTCAGTTCCGTTTCATGTGTTGTTAAACGTGTGTAGATCAGATATAAAAAGAACTGAGTATCTTCATTCTTTTCACAACTAAACAACTTCACAATAATGCTTGCTAGAAGAACTTTCACCATCCTTTACTACGTTGCTTGGGTCTGTGCTTTCCACCTTGGTCTTGAGGCCATTAAAGTTTACAGTGCTACTTTGGGTACTGTATGTGGTGCTGCTGCTGTTTCAGGAGCTTGGCCAGCATGTTTGATCACTGCTGTTGCCGGAGGTCTTATCGTTGTTTTGCACGCTATTGGCCAACACCCAGCTGATACCGGTGATTACGAACACATTGTTAAAAGAGATCAAGGTTTCAAACATTACAACTCTAAAGGCGAATTGGTTGCCAACTACGTCGACCCAAAGAACATGGTTGTTGGAGAAGTTGAAACTGTTGAATACCAAGGTTTATCATACAACATTCACAACAACGGTACTCACTTTAGATTAGGCGGTGATCTCACAGGTGAACAAAATGCTAAATTCAGATACAACAAAAGAGCCGCTGACCAATTAAACAGATATGAAATTGCTTACAAGATGATCTCTGATCCAAAACCATGGCCAGCTTTGTCAAATGATGAAGCTAAAACCTTGGCTGCTCAAGTCGGTAAATACTGTGGTGGTACTAAAGCTTGTGCTGCAACCACTGATTTATCTGATGATAATGGCGATAAAGAGAAACTTGAATTTTACATTTATGATTCTGAAGGTAAAATGCCACAACATGCCACTCCATTCAATGACCCAAAATGATTGGAGATGTTCTAAAGTTATTAGAGTTGATTAGAAATGATTTTTTTGCAAGCTTTGATAGCTTTTTTTTCCATTTTTAGTTATACGTTTCCAATATAAACTTGAAATTAACCCATATTGTAGTTTGCCCCCGAATTGACCCATGGCGTCAAATGTAGTTTATCTTGTCGTGTGTCAGTTTTCAGTGTCTCGTGTCTTGGAGGCGAAAATACAATTTGTGAAAAAAAAACATACAAACCAAATTCGAGTGCTACAAAATCATGTCAACACCAGCCAAAAGCAGACTCATGCGTGATTTCAAAGTATGTAACCACACAGTTGGGATATTGGTATGATACTAACTGCTTAGCGTATGCAACAAGACCCCCCATCTGGAGTCTCAGCATCACCATTGCCAGACAACGTCATGAAATGGAACGCAGTCATCATAGGTCCACTGGATACACCATTCGAGGACGGCACGTTCAAGTTGTTGCTACAATTTGACGAGCAGTACCCCAACAAACCACCACAAGTCAAATTCATAAGCGAGATGTTCCATCCTAATGTTTACGCTAGTGGAGAGTTGTGCTTAGATATTTTGCAGAATCGATGGAGCCCCACCTACGACGTCAGCTCCATTTTGACCAGTATACAATCATTATTAAACGATCCCAACATCAGTAGTCCTGCAAACGTCGAGGCTGCCAATTTGTACAAAGACCATAGATCACAATACGTGAAAAGAGTGAGGGAAACGGTGGAAACCAGTTGGATGGAAGATGATGAAGAGGATGACGATGATGAGGAGGAGGAAGAGGAGGATGAAGAATGAGGAGATTAGTGCAGATGTACAGGATTAGATGAATAACGAATCAATTTAGATTGTCATGACTATTTACATATTTTTAATTCAACCAAAGATAATACCATTTCTTTTGACTCTTCTGTTTCTTTTCAACTTCCTTCAACAACGCTTCTTTCTCTTCGTGCTCCTTTTGTTTGATCTCTAATTGTCTCTTGATTTCGTAATCATCTTCAATTATAGTCTCTGTAGGTTTGCCACTTTCGCCCACATTTTTATCTCTTGCAATTGCAATCATACTAATTAGGACAGTCAAGAAGATGAAAAACTTTGAAACGCCGTCCATCTTTTTATAATCAAACTGTGATTTACGCACGGGTGTTTCTCCAAGTATGACGGGATCTAACTTTTTTATATAGTCGGTACTCTTTGGACTAGGGTTTCTGATTCTAGTAGGAAGTTTGAATGGTAAATCGTACGGCGCATCGTTTGAATTCCAGTTGGTGAAATTCTCACGGACGCCCCAGTTGCCGAAATACACATAGTACGCGAGTTTCTTATCGGCCATAGACAACTTCTTCCACGACTTGTCAAATTTTTCCTGTAATTCCTTTGTCACTTGGCCCTGGTGCAACAAGCTCAACGTGGCAAACTTTGTTGGGTCCTGATATATCGGCTGGGTGTCTATGGGTTGTGTATCTTCACTGGAATTCGATAGCAAGGAGCCAAAGTCTTTGATCGACTGCATGGCTAATTGGGCCGCCTGTTTCTTCTTCTCATCGGGAGACAAGTTTGTAGATTGGAACCTTTTGAATAGGAGTATTCTTGAGCTCATTATGGTTCTGCAATGTCGCATTGAAAAATAATTTCTGAACTTTGTATTTCACTACACAAAATAGAAATCAAGACAAACCCCGTATGAGTATATTTACAAGCTCAATGACAGTAATAGTGCGTTTTGTCACTGAACCATCCAGATTGTAAATGAGAACTGGTAAGTTCAGTAGATAGCAAAATACATGATGATTTGAGTAATTGTATTTCCACTTCTTCGCAAAGCACAGAGTTTTATATAATGGATTTCTCTTAATAGATGAAGTTATAGAATAGCTGATGCATAAACGATTCCGTCTAAACACTTCGAAGCTTATGTCAGACTAGCTCTTTGATTTACACTAGAGCTATATGGAAGAATCAAGGCCAAATCAATGGGTGCGAAATAGCTTAAAAAGCCCTCGTGAAATACCATGAACTGATAATTGGATGAAATGGACAAACAAACAGATGCTAAAATGATCTAAATGACGTTCACTTTACAACTATATTAGGTTATTCTTGTTGTGAGTTAATCAATATTAATTCCCATCTCAGGTAAATTTCGTGTTACAAGTGACTGCAATTTTTTAGGTTTATATATTTCACTTGAATTTTACAAGGACAAGTTGGTAAGAACTATCCACCACCAGTGACGAAGCAACAAATGAACAGTTGGTTATTAAGTTGTATATTCTATATATTCCTTTAATAATACTATTTTCACACTATACATACGAGATAAGGTTAGGCGGCTAATTCAATCATTGATCTTATAGTAATTACAGAACTTTACTTCCTGCATTTGCATAAATCACTTCTCTGTCATTAGCTATTAAATCGACAGAAAATAAAATTGTGTGGAATAACGAAAGTGTCAAGTGTTTTGATTAAAAGCTTGTCAGCGTCGAGTCCTATAGTGAGACCTATTGATTCAATCAAAGCAGTGACACTACTGACGCATCTGGCATTTCTTGGGCTGGTGTATGGCACAACATTGAAGATGACGGAACATGTTTGTTGTCCTGTGCTATTCCGCAAACATTTCACTCCAGGATGAATTATACCATATAGTTGGTAGCTTATTAGGCAAAAAGATTCAAAACCTCAATTATGGCGAAAAACAAAACTAGAGCCTCCGCAGACAGCCCCAGACAGTCCTGGTGATGAATCCGAACCGTCAGATGATAATCAACCGGCCAAGAAGAACGACCGGTACAGAAATAATTCTTCGGGGAACAAGACAAACATCAATGGCAAACAAGACGCAATGTTGATTGAATTTTTAACACATATGAAAAAACACTTACTGGCCGTGTCCACATCTGATTATTAAATTGTAGGTGCACTCAACATATTCTGTGATAACAAGGCATTGAATCAAGTACTTCTTGAAAATCCACATTTTGTCAACAAACTGTTAAATGGTACAACTTCATTCGATCATTCAATTATCAAATACATCATATAAAAGGCACAGATAATATCGTTGCTGATGTTTTGTCATGAGGGAAGAAACAAATAACAACATAATTGAAGTTGATCACATAAATACCACTGGAAATGATATGAATACAAATATTACAGATGATATGACTAATACGGATGGCATAAATACCACCGGAAATGATATGACAAATGATATGACTAGTAAAATGTAACATTGGCGGTAAAGATTTTCAACCTAATCTCTGCAAATTGGACACTTTCCTCCCAACAACACATGGTAAATCATGGCTACTTAAAAAAAATACTACTCCTCCTATTCAAGAAGAAGCAGCTAGAACCGCTAATGCAGCAGGTTATGAAGCCTTTAATTGCTGATTACTGGGAAAGTTTATTTGTTAGCTTTGAGTGAAACCTCAAGGACAAGCACACATATGCTATTTGGAAGATAAGTTTGTTTTATACTTATCTTGGGGAGGAAAAGCTTTGGTTGACTTCACTAACAACAGGGGTACCGGTGATGAGACATACTCACAACATGATATAAACTATTATATGTCACTCATCGAAAACCTATTAAATAAAACTGTGCAACTGTTGGTATTGCAATCAATCTTCAAACAATACAACGGATTTAATATACCTGCTTTAGCTGAGATCGATAAAAAATTTTGAAATTTTGGATGCTTTTGAAACATTGATTCATATCGAGAAACTTTTGGAACCTATCAAAAATAATGGTAATATCATCAAAGACAAAATTGAAGCTGTGAATCAATTATTTATAATTATTCATTTTCATGAGGATGGAAATATGGTTAAAGGTTTTCAGATTTTATATGCTCCTCATTCTTTACAACAAACCTTAAATTGTTAACTATGCTGAATTAGATGAACCTAAACTTAGCAGATCTCAACTTAAGAAATACATTGCTTCTCGTCCCACTATTGATAAATCAGATACGTCTTTAACTTCAATCTTGCTTTGACCATTAATTCGCTTACCACTAGTTCAAAACAAGTATCAAGTACTAATCCCATCTTTGAATGCTGTAGTTAAAGCTAATGTTAATGGTTATAGTGTTCAAATTCAATTCGTGAATTATGCTCATGATGCGACTGAAACAAATGAAGACGCAGTTTCACAATAATAGTCCAGAAGGTAATAGTCCAGAAAATACTGGTCCAAAAGATACAACTTTAAGCAAATCATCATCAGAAGAATCAGTATGAACTTAATTAATTAAATGTGTTAATCAACATATATCAATTAGTTTCAGATCTGATGAGGTATATCTTTCAAGCTTAGGTTTGATTGGAAAGAATAATGAGTCATTATATCTTAGGTATTTCAAGTTATCAAGAAATATCTGTTATTGTTTTGGATCAGACAGTTATTAAAGAATATGAACGAGCTGTAAATCAAGGTGTTGTCAATGAAGATAAAGAAGGTAAGATTACACTAATAGATACAAACGGTCTGAAAGATGATTATGAAGTTGGAACGAAGTTGAGAAGAAAACGAGTTAGCAAATTTGATCCCAGTGATATGCAATCAGTATATGAGGAATCAATCCATGATAGGATTGAAGCACGTTTACCATTGAAATTATTATTAGGTATTGCCCCGAAATTCAGACATTATCTAAGTGTAAATACAAGAGGAACTTTAACTGCCAGGGAGGGTCCTGTTAATGCTAAAGTGAAAGTTAATACACTTCATCTTGAAGTAAATATGGTTAAGGCAAAGTTTGAAAGTGATTTCATTAACGTGGGTAAGTTCATCTATATACCTGCAAAATTGGGAGATAATTTAATCAAATTGAAATATGATACATGTGCTCAGGTAAGTCTTATTAATAGAGAGACAGCGATAAAGCTGAAGCTTGAGCTTCACAAAATAAAGGTTGGTAAAGTGGCAATTGTTGGAATAAATTCATTGGAAGTATCTGTCACCGAAGTTGCTAAAGGTTCAATCAATATATCTGGAGTTGATTTAGGAGTCATATTTATGGTACACCCGCATGTGAAAGATGGTGAGGTCTTACTTGGAAAAGATGTTCAAAATGAGTACAAGTTATCAGTGGGGTATAATGATTCAGATGAATTGACGTTACGATTAAATAAGAATGGTAAATTATATAAATTCAGGTTGAATCAAAATCAGGAAGAATCAGCTACAAGACGTATTCATATTCAGGCTGCAGAATTGGTAAATTCGACGGAGTCTTTGCGTACGTTATGATCAAAAGCGTTTGATGGTTCAGTAATCACACCTAAATTAAAGGATTGCTTTTTACAACAAGCTTTGAAGGTCAAAGATGTGTTCTATGTGGAAGGTTCACATCCAGGTAGGTTAAAGTCAGATATACATCCTCCTGTTAAAATAAATTTACAACCACATGATGTTTGGCGATCTAAAACAATACCGTTAGGCAACAAGCGAAATGCAGCAGTTAAAATCATCAAAGAAATGTCAGAGTATAAACAATTTGAATTTTCATCAAGCTCGTATAGGAATCCTTGGTTCCTTATACCAAAAAAGGACGGAAAGGCAAGGATGTTGATAGACTTAAGGAAATTAAATCATTATTCCACCAACTATTAATTCATTGACTTTTGAAATATTATCACAACAAATTTCAAAATATCAAATGTAGCATCTCTGTTATGGAATGAAAAACCCGTAAACAATCAGAAAAAATTTTGGAATCTGGAAGATGATTCAAGTAATGAATCTGACGAATAACGGAAATCTCAGGATAGTAAATAATTTGACATTTCTGCAAGAAAGGAGGACACAAACAAGATCAATGATTTTCAAACCCAGCCATGTTTGGTCTCAAATCAAGTCACTGAAACGTTCTCAACCTAGCTTGAATTGTCCTTTTGCTAAATGCATCTTCTTCAAATTGATTTGTAATTGGTAACCAGGTCTTTCTCAGATTATTTCACAATAAACAATGACAAATCGATTCATAGAAGACACAATTAATAAAAAAGCACTGAAATTGCTCGAGACTGAATCACTAATCAAATTTTCAAAATTCTTGTAGTAACGATCCCAGGTTTTTCAGCGGTAACCAGTTCATTCTCTACTGATTTTTTCAGCACCGAATTAAACGACACAAGAGTCGGTATAGCACTTAACAGAAGTACAGCACGATCCCAGATGTGTTAAATTTACATTAGCTGCAAATCAGTCAGTCAATTTTAGTTGAAAAAGATTGACAATTAGGTGGAAGTCCAAATATACATAAACAAATTAATTTTATTGTAGACTCGGGTGCTTCCACAACGTTGGTTAAAGACAAAAACCTATTAGACAGCTTTGTTCCATCGAAAGGGCTTCAAACTTTTGGCAATGAATTCTTCACTCAAATATCTGATTGTATGACAGATAGCAAGACACTGAACCCTGGATTGATCTCAACACAATCCCATAAAACATTACGACAAAACTCAATGGAGGGAATTCTGGAAAATATTAGATCAATACTAAAAACAAACATTAGGATTGGAACATATCACATGTTCTATTACTCACATCGTCCCTATTACTCTTTTTAAAATTCAAAATGAAGTATGCAAAGAAGCGGACTGTAACAACATACCTCGCCGTAAGTGCGGTTGCCTTTACACCGAAGAATACTGGAAAAAGCATTTCAACAAAACCAGAAACATCTCATGTATTATCGGCAACCTCACAAATGCAAAAATTGTACAAAAAATCGTCTTGAAAACCCAAGCAGAGAATTTGTTGGAAATGCATGGCTTCAACGCACATATGACGTGCGAGAAGGCTATAACGATATGGGATATTCTCAACCCAACACCCAAACCACAA
Source organism: Insectozyma chauliodis (assembly GCA_030557115.1). NCBI lineage: Eukaryota > Fungi > Ascomycota > Pichiomycetes > Serinales > Debaryomycetaceae > Insectozyma > Insectozyma chauliodis. Next base: position 24,004 of record JAKTVI010000062.1, on the reverse strand, counting down.
TCATTCACCTCAATCATATGCAACTATCACCTATCTTACCTAGAAATGGTAAGTATCAATAGATACCTCATCGCCGTCCAATTCATTCGGGCTCGACGACGATTGGTCGAGGAGAGAGGAGAGCTTTCCTCTCAGAATCTTTGTGAATGGGTATCACTCCTCAAAACCACATACAGACTAAGAATCTGAGCACTTCTTAGTCGCGGAGACCAATACAATACTACTACCAAGGAAGCACGCCTTCCACAACCCCCTTTCCTTTGAGGTTTTTACTCTCTGAGAGTTTCCTCAACTTTGTTCAATACGGCAGGTAATATTTAAACTATAACTTTGATATATCGGACACTATTTTATAGAGAACGCATTAAATTAATTTATGTAGGCAAATAATATACAGTATTAATGAAAAAAAAAAAAAAAAAAACGCACGTGCGCGATCCAAAAAAGTATTGTCAATATCCACGAAACTCAGATAATTCCAGTGACGATTTCTTGGTTTGCAATCTTAACCGGTGCTGAGTCTCAATGGAGATAAATAAATGATGGTTCTCGCTGATGACCAAAATGATTCTTTGTAATTTGTTAAAGCTGGAAGGTTAAGTAACTGTTGCCGATTTAGTAGACCACTAATTTAGATTTAATCGAAACGTTTTCAATGTAAAAGCTAAAAATCTTCTTACGTTATTCAGGTGCAGTTGATCCCAGTGCAGTTGATTTTTTCTCCTGCATATATGTATTTTTTTTTACCATAGTTAATTTTCACGGATATAAAATCTTGTATCCACTTACATAATTTTTTTTAATTTTGCGTCATACATTTCATTTTTTATTTACGTGTAAAAGTAAAAATTGTTATTATTTTTCTCATACTTAAGATTTACGTTATTACCGAAATTCTACTAAATTGTTCCCCAAAATGTCACCAAAAACATTATATGCAGGAGGAAAATTAACCCTAGTGGGATCAACTGCACCTGGATAACGTTATACTTTTTGCAAGATCGATATTCAATTGAAGAAAGATAGTGAGAATTAAGTATACGATTTTGATTTCAAAAGTCATGCCAACTACGAACGCAACTCGAATAGGAGATCCAACGCCCCACATCAGGTTACGACCAAGATCGAACAACGTCAGAATACCGGCGCCGAAGCCAAAACTCTACCAACTGAATTTAAAAACGGAGAAATCAGTAGGCAAGATAACAGGATCGGTTTTATTTTCAAAACTCTTGATCTCTGAGACAGAGATTTTGCGTAGATAGTCGTAGAGTTACATGTAGAGTAAGATCAGTGGGACATCATGGTTTTTTTGGATGATGTGGGCGATTGATTCATATTTTCTCGGTTTTAAAGTTTAACTAAGAAAAAATACGCACAGTATATATAAACCGAAAATAAGCACAAAAAATCAAAATCAACCAAAACTATATTGATTCACTGACCTTATCTCAAACAGATTACGATCGAAAATGAGTAATTATATCTGTTTATACATAGGGTGCATGAATAACGAAGTAAAATCTTTACATGAATACATATTATTGATTGCATTTCTGGAAAATGTGTAATCAAAATACACGCATTTAAACAGTATGGACGGAGTATCTCAAAATAAATCTATCATTCTTCTTGATGATGTCAAAAATGGCAAAATTGTATAATCTACTTACCGGATCAGGCTAGCTACAAGTTCTGTTCAAAACTTCTTGTGCTCCTAGATTTTTCCATTCCTTTAGGTTTCATGAAGATAAGCAGAAACACTACTATGAACAAACACTAAAGATGTGACAGGTATAAAAGAATTAATTTATATACAAATATTTACATTCACTTCTTCTTATTCTTCTTCTTATTAGACTTCTTACCTGATTTCTTCTTTTTCTTGTTTGATTTCGGCTTCAGTGTCAGTTGCTGTGTTTCTGCTTCGGGTGTGGGTGTGGGTGTGGATGTTGCAGCTTCATTTTCATTCTCATTTTCTTGCTCTATTATATCCGATGTAAGATTTGTATCCAAATTTTCATCTTCGTCTTTCAAACTTGACTCCTCGTTGTTTTCTCCACTCTGTATATTCTGCTCATAAATTCGTTGTCTCAAATCCATAGTCTCTTCAGTGTCGTCGGTAATCTTTGATGATCCGCCAGTTGGTTTATCGGTGATTTCTTCTTCCTTTTCCGAATCAGCAAGAATTGGCTGGTGTTGGTTGCTAGAACCGACCTTGACTTCTGTGCTTGACCTACCAAAGAAATCCAATTCTTCCTCTGCATTATATCTCGGTGGGAGTTCCTCACCTTGTTCTAAAATCTTGTCGTTAACTAATTTATTGTATTGTGGTAAACTTGCTAATCCTCTGTCACCACCAATTTTCTTGTAATCAGAAGTCAGAATGAAACCATATTTTCTGACATTTGCTTCTATCCAAACAAACCCCAATTGACCTAAATTGACCTGGAATTTTGCATTTGTCGAAAAACAACCAATAGCTGGATACAAGTCTATGAAACAACCTTTGAGGACATCTAAAAGTTTTTTACCATTACGGGTTATAAATATAGTGCCCAGGGTCAAATTATAACCAAACCCAACGATATCTGATTGTTGTAAAGGAGGTAAAACCAATGCATTGTATTGAGATTGTTCATCCAAATGTTGTTGACAAGGTGTAGGAAACGGTTTATTGATTTTCAAGTTCCCTGTTGATTCATAACTGATTGAAAATTTGTTGTATCCGGGTAATCTGAAATCTGTAGGATAAGGTTTTGTGATTAATCCAATTGCAAAATGTGAATTTGTAGTAGATGGTGAGAATTCAAAAATTTTAGTTTCCCAATATATCGTATCTGAATAGCTTCTATTTTTAACAGGTAATGGGAAATTTAATGCACAAGTTTTAGTTGAATAAGGTAGATCATTATTTAAAAAATTAACTTCTGTCTTATCGGCCACGATATAATTTGGATTAACTTCATTTGAATCATTTTCAAATTTAAAAGCATTGATACCAAAATCTTTAATAAATTTCTCATCCTCAATTGTAAAAGTCTTACCTTTTATTTTAGATAAATCCAATGGATTGTTGATTTGGTATTCTTGGCCTTTTAAATATTGTTGTTGTTCTTCAGGAGACAAGTTTGTGAAGTCAAACTGATACGCCAATTGTCTCAAACTCTCTTCATCGTTGAGAAATTCTTTGGGTATGTCATTGGAGTGTGAACCCAAGAAATGGTCTGTTATGGAAGATGATTGTTGGCTTAAGGATTGGTAGCCACCCAAATTTGAATCATTATTGGAATATATACGGATCAAGCAATATAAAAATAAAATGACGACAAAAAGGGAAAGTGATATTGAAAACGTGATTATCAAGGATAAGTCGGAGTCCATGATGGGAATCGAATGAGGAATGGAGGTGTGGGTGCTGAAGATGGTAGAGCCCCTTGTATTGTGGTATAAAATTTTTTTTGTTTGTTTTTAATGCAGACGAGAAAATTTGGTCTCACTTTAATTTAGTATGCGGTTTAGATAAACAACTGGCAGTTGTGATTGCAACCACTGAAATAATAGTGGTGTAAACAAACAACTAGAAACACATCCTAGACAAAATTTTAGTGTTTTGCATCATGGGTTAAACAGCCGTCTAACACCGTGTAGGAATCAAAGTATAAACTATTTATAAAATCATCTCTTAAACACTTTGTTCTTGATCATTATGTCTGGTTTACCAAAAGTGTTTTATTGCAAGATTTGTCGTGAGAAATTCAACAGCGCATATAAAACTCGGTTACATTTGTCAAAGATTCATCGCATTAATTTAGACGCCTGGTTTATAAATATCAAGTAAGATATATCTCATACAGCAAACTCTTTGAGCATAACTAATTTGGCAGTCGGACTACCAAATTGGGTGTTTTTGCAACTATTGCAACCAGAGGTAAACAAAGCATTATCAAGCTCATCATATAAATAGATGGATTCTGATGAGAATTGATTGAGCATCAACTTCACAATGCCCTATCCTCCTAAAGTATGTTGTACGTTTTGTTGCAAACGATTCTCGACTCCTGAAAAAGTTAAAAAACACTTGATTGAAAAGCACAATGTTTATTATGACGCTTGGGACTGGGAACAAATGTATTAGAATGTATAATCAAATATATAATTAATTTAATCTGTCAATGTACCTATTTACAATCAATTAATTGTTATTGATCAAGTAGAGTCTGGATATCGTTTGTTATGTGTGCCGATGTATATTCTTGGCAAGTTCAAGCGATTACCTTTGATTTAAAATTTCGGCTACGCTTTGTCAATTTACGAGTTTTGAAATCTTTACTGTCATGAAACATTATGGCTAGTTAATCGTCTATATTTGGTCATACAATTGTAGATGCATGTCAACAAAATTCTTATTTGAAACGGCCACACAACTGTTTTGGAATTGACGACCAAAGATTTATATAAACAATGCAACTCTCCAATTACTGAAATTGTATTGGAGTCTGCTGATGGCAAAAGAGTTTGCTTGCAAATGGTGTAAAGAGAAGTTTACTGATTTTAACGATTTAATGGATCATTTAAATACCTGTTGTTAATATATACATCTATAGTTATTTACTTTCTAATTCTAATTTTTGAGTTCTTTCAATCAATTCCCCAATTTGTTCTTTTTTGGGCCAGAACCCCCACCCATATTGTAACGAAGTATGGACTCTGACATTCAATTGATCGGCCCACTCCCATACCAATCCAGGCGATTTCAAAAATTCACGGCCAATTAATGCAACATCAAAAACACCATCTTCTAGATATTTATTTACCAATTTTACATCATTCAACCCTCCAACACAACTGACTAATAATTTGTCTCCAACGTGTTGTTTAACCGCTCTTGCCAATGGCACGTGTATTGGTTCTCTGGCTTCTTTGTTAATCCCTGATCTAGGTGGTTGTCTGCAATCGTTACCACCACTGGAAATATCCAACAAATCGATACCTTTTGTGATCAAAATGTCAGCAAGTTTTTTTGTGTCTTCAATAGTCCAAGCATTTTCATCAGGGCTATTTTCAGATGCTGAGATTCTCAAAAAGACAGGTGTATCTTTTGGAATTTTTGATTTGATATTGTCGATAACTTCCAATACAATTCTTGTTCTATTTTCAAAAGATCCACCGTATTCGTCTGTTCTTTTGTTTGAGATCGGACTTAAAAATTCGTTCAACAAGTATCCATGAGCGGAATGAATTTCTACAAAATCGAATTTCGAAATCTCAACTGATCGTTTAGCAGCATCACCAAAATCATTAACAATTTGTTTAATTTCTTTAATTGTTAATTCCCTTGGTTTGTAGTAATTACCATGGGGTCTAAACTGAATTGCACTAGGAGCGACAATTTTATCTGGCCAGCCACCAGCAGTCTCATCAGCAGCTTGTTCCAAGTGTAAGAAAGGTGGTTGTGTACTAGCCTTTCTACCTGCGTGACCCAATTGAATTCCAATCAATTGTTTTTGAGAATGAGCGTATTCAACAATATCAACAAACTTCTTAGCTTGTTCGTCATTCCAAATCGCGGTGTCTCTTGGTGTGATACCTCCATATTCAGAAACAGATGTACTTTCAACAAAAGTGAGACCCGGTCCTCTAGTAACAAAAGCACCGTAATGGATCAAATGATAATTCGTGACTTCTTGTTTATCGTCGGTTGAGTATTGACACATTGGAGACACTCCTATTCTGTTTTGCAACGTCAATTTACCAATCTTCAAAGGTTGAAAAACTTTTGGAGCTTTATCATTTGAATCTTGTGGGTAGAAAGTTCCCGCTGGGACCGGTTGTCTTGGAGTGTAATAAGGAACTTCTGAAGCTCCTGGAATTGAATCAGATGGTGATACTTGTTCTACTGTCATTGTTTAATTGAATAACTGAATACAATCAGATTCTTTGTACAATTCCAGTTGATTTATACCATCTGATTAATAATCGCTAGGAACAAATTCCATGGATTTAATTCTCAAATAGGCAATTCCGTCCACGCTTACAAACTTTTTTTTGCTATTCACTTACCTAATGATGAAACTAGTTTCACAATCGGTTAGAGCATAATGGGATGCTTGAAATTGCGTACTACACGATCTAACAACCGTGTATACGAAGCAACTTAATTGGTTATGAATAAACTAACTGGTTATGAATAATAAGATGCCCAGAAAATAGCTTGTCGACAGCAACTTCCAAAAGTATAAATAGAGCTAGAAATTACTTAGGAATGGAAGAACTGGAATCACATCATATCACCCATTTGGTATCTAGTTGCTATTCAAGATGGATACTAAAATATACATTGTTCATCCCGCTAATTACACACAATAATTAGCACACTTACACTAACCGAAATCGTATCGCACCTCTTTTCTTTAACAACCTAAGCCTAGCACACTACCGTCTACAACTAAAGACACTTGGGTAAAACGTCAAACATTTGCGACATTTGATTACAAATTGAGCTTCGTTTTGTTGCAAGATGAAAACTTCTCCTACAAAGACCGGTAAATATCCCACACCCTAGGTGTTTGTGTGGGATTTGCTTTAAATTACACACTGGGATTGACGTGTAATTGCATAGTAATAACTTGCTGCAAATTAAGGTGGTGGTGTTTTTTCTGGTATGGCACCAAAAATTCCGCCCCACCAAACCACACTTATCTTACTTTAAATTGAACAATTTCTACACTCACCTTATACTATTTTTATTTTAGACTTACAATCAATGATGAGTGAAAAGGTTGATTTTAAACCAAAGAATAGAAAATCAATTGTATTTAACCCTTATCTTTGGGTCACTGCTTTAACCTTCTTCCTTGTTTATAACGCAGCACCAACCACAGTTTTCCAATCTTTCAATGTTGAACCTGTCGATAGTCCTAGGTCTATCATCTTAGACAGCTTGAAGACTAACTTGGCCGGTAATTGGTCGCATAAGTACACTGCACATCCCCATTTGGCTGGTACAGGGTACGATTTGGTCGATTGGACAAATAAGAAATTCAAAGAGTATGGGTTGGAATCAACAATTGACACTTATGAAATCTACGTCAGTTACCCCAATGCTACAAACTTACAGTTATTGAAAAAAGATAAGGTTGTGTACCATCCTACATTGGTTGAACCTGAATTAAAACAAGACCCTAGTTCGTTCCATAACAACTCCAACCCTGTATTTTTGGGTTACGCAGGTAATGGGAACGCCACTAGTGAATATATTTACGCAAACTATGGTACAAAGGAAGACTTTGAGTTGTTGAAGAAGAACAATGTTGAAGTTTCGGGTAAAATTGTTTTGGTCAGATATGGAAGGATATTTAGAGGCTTGAAGGTCAAGTTTGCTGAAGATCTTGGCGCTGCTGGTGTGTTGATTTTTACCGATCCTGCAGACGATCGAGGTAATGTACCACACGACGATAAAGATTATTATCCAAGATTAAACAGTACTGCGCGTAATCCATGGGCCGTACAAAGAGGTAGTGTACAATATTTGTCATTAAACCCCGGTGATCCAACATTGGATGAAACTCAGAATGCCAGATTGGGCTCACCCAAAGAAAGAAAAGACCCACATAGATTCACACCTAAAATTCCTGTATTGCCAATCAGCTATGCCGAGGTCGAGCCTATATTAGCAAAGTTGAATGGTGAAGGTAAGAAATTTGACTCATTTAAAGGGGAAATCAAAGGCGTGGACTACTACACAGGACCTAATGTCAATTATAAATTGAATTTGTACAATCATCAAACTTTCAACATAACCAATTTATGGAACGTTTATGGAGAAATCAAAGGTGAGAAGGAAAACGAAGTTATAATCATAGGTAACCATCGTGACAGTTGGAATGGAGGAGCGGGCGATCCAAACAGTGGTTCATCAGTATTGATTGAACTCGCTAGAGCTTTTGGTGCTTTAAAAAATTCAGGTTTCAAATTCAAAAGATCAATAATTTTACAAAGTTACGATGGAGAAGAGTATGGATTATTAGGATCAACAGAACAAGGGAAATATTATGCTGACAAGTATCAAAAAGAAGTTGTGGCATATATCAATTTAGATTCCGCTGTTACTGGTAAACTGTTGAAATTAGGCTCAACTCCATTATTGAATGAAGTTTTATTTAAAATTGCTAAAGAGTTGGTACATCCAGGTGACAAAAAATCTTTGTACGACCATTTTGTTTCCAGTCATGGAAATGTTGGTACTTTAGGATCAGGATCTGATTTCACCGTCACATTAGATTTCTTGGGAATTTCTTCAATCGATGTTGGTTTCAGTCAAGGTAAAAATGATCCTGTTTACCATTATCATTCTAATTATGATTCATATTACTGGATGAGTCATTTCGGTGATCCAGGTTTTGTTTACCATAATTTGTTGGCCAAATATATCGCTTTGTTATCATTGGAATTGAGTGAACAAGAAATTATCAGTTTTAAATTGAACGATTACTCAGAATCGTTAATTAAGTATTATCAAAAAGTGGTTGATCAAGTTCCTAAAAAATGGTTGGATAAAAAAGTCGAACAAGAAGAAGAGGATGTAGAACAATCAAGATATATAAGAAAAATAACTCAAGGTTATTATAATGATTTGTTTGTTTCTGGTAAATGTCAAATGATTAATAAAATACACAACAAGGATGAAACGTTGGTTAATTTACTCGCAAAAACAAGCGATGAATTACATTTTTTAAACAACTCAACAATTGCTTATGATTACACATCCAAGGAATTACAAAAACAATTTGATGTAATTGACGAATTGCCATTTTGGCAAAGAATCAGATTGCATTTCCAAATCAAATACCATAACAAAGTATTGCAATATTTTGAAAGAAACTTTTTACATAAACAAGGTTTAAAAGATCGACCATTTTTCAAACACATTGTTTATACCAGTGGTAGATACACTGGGTACTCGTCACAAGAATTGCCAGGATTAGGAGAGGCGATTGAAGACGGTGATTTTAAACGATTTGTGCAATGGGTGCATGTATTGTCCAGAACCTCCAAAAGAATATCAAAGAAGTTGGCCTAGGAATTTTTAAATATATAAATGTACGTGCGAGTGAACAAATCTCTAATCTGCACGATGTGGTAAAACTACAGTAGGGTGCACGCCGCGTATTTCCCAATTGGGATGTTGCAATTATGAAACCGACAGACTGTCGTGACACAAAATACGAAATTGATTACTTCAATAGACACCCAAAGAGATTGTGGACCGAAACCATGATGAACTATGCGTCATTACACAAAGCACAAATATTTCTTATCTTACACTAGTGCACCATGTGGAGGAGGGTCCACACTATATACGAGATTCAATCATGTAACAAATTGCATTAAATTTGGCACAGTCCCCACTTGGAATTTGATCAACCAAATCAACAACACCCTTCTTTCATGACCAAGAGATCATCTTCAGTCTCGTCGACTTCATCTTTCATGAGCAAGATTTATGCTTCGCCATTTAAGAAATCCCAACTGAAATCTATTGAGAATTCACCTTCAAAACGTTTGTCGAAAATGACTTCACCAATAATCCCCATCTCTGTGAATTTCGAAATCGAATCGACCAACCAACTTTCGCCGCTACATTCACCAAGGTCTACAATGTCTAGAAGCTTGCAATCACCATTGGAGACTAAGAAATATAATAAATCAAAATGTTGCTTTTGTAACGATTTATTGAGCTTAATTTTACCCGGTGAGATTGTCCTACCATTGACTTGCAATCACATTTGTCACAAAAACTGCTTCACACTAATGTTGAATAAAAAAGACCTCAAGAAATTACCAATGTGTGGGATATGTAAGTTGCCAACCAAATGCAGTGACGAGTCGGTGTATGATAATATAATTGAAAACATACACTTGCATCAAGAAATTAAAATAGACCATAGACCAATTACCAGTGGCGGAACAAGTACACCCGTTACACCTGTAGAACAGCAGCATAAATACTTGACTCACTTGGCTACACCACCTAGGAGTGACGATATTGAATGTGATATTTATCAACCGATTATCGAATTTAACGAGATTGGAAACAGTAAAGATGAGATAAAATTTCTATTGAATGTTAAGTTACCACTCGTGTATCATCAAGATTCAAATTTCAATTTATACGATTTACAATTGAAGTTTAAAATATCAAATTTTATTAAAAAAAATTTACATTTGCAGAAGGATTTAGGTGATTTGATATGTTTTGATAATCTACAGATATCCATCGATGGAATAAATTTTGAAAGCTCGATTGTGTATTTGTTTGAGAATTATTTGATCTTTTACGATTTGAATGATTCTCCATTGGGCATGATTAGTAAGAATGAATTTTGCAACTCCAACCTACACAATGAAATCTTGTGTTTAAATTTAAGTAAAAGCTCGTTACCTGAATTATACATCAGACATGAATTCAATCAAATTTTAATACTAAAATGGGAGTACCTAATAAACAGTTTAATAGATGCTAAAATCATACATACAAATTTGTTTCAATTTACTTCAACGTTGTGGTTGAAATATAAAGAATTTTTCCAAATATCAAAAGATTTGGTCAAATATAATCATTCAGTGATGCAGAACCATCAATTGCCAAACAGAATTCTAGCAAAGTTACTCCCGCCGCCAAAAAATCTAAAATTAAACTTAATAATATCATTGTCATTGGTGAACATGACTAAACATAGTGATTTGGAGTACAAACTGTATATTCAAGATTTGATCAAAAGTTTGTTGTTCTCAATTGGAGATGAAGACACTTTATCAATAATATTTCTTGGGATTGACACAAATCGGAAACCAAACTATTCTGGAGTATACATTGGTCCGATAACTAAAAGTTGGTCGGGATGGAAAGAGCTTATTGATGATTTGATAATCTTGCCTAATGAGTTTTTGGATATAAATCATGAGTTTAATTTGAGTTTTGAAAAGTGTACTGAACTATTACCATTCTTAGTGAATGAACAGAACTGTATCAACAAATTTATAATCCTAAACTCATCAATCTATGAGAAAACAGTGACTAGTTTGAATCATCAAAAGTTGAATCTTTTAAATGATGAATTGTCAATAAACATAATTCGAATAGGCACGGTTCGTGTTCAAGGCTTTGACAATTACAACTTTAATAAAAACTTTTTAATCACAAAATCATCCTTTGACCATTTGTTATCTTCCATACCGCAAATGGTTCAAAGTATAAGAAAAATATGCATACCAAATTTAACAGTCAATATAGCTACGAATAAAGGAGCTCATATATCACAAGTTGAATCTAATAAAGAGGTCCTAACTTATAATCAAAGCGAAATATCTTTTAGTTTAAAAGATCTATCAATCACTCATGAAAAAAACGTCATTGTCCAAGTTGGATTAAATTCGTATTACGACCCATTACTACCGATACTCGAATACAAATGTTCATGGTTTAACAACACTAAAAGTTTGAAACCAAAAAAAGTGGTATCAAAGTATCATTTACCATCTCACAATTTGATCCCATTAACTCCTAATGATGATGAAATAGACATTGATATCAATATTCGATGATGTCACTTTGCGCTACCTACCAAATGGCTGGTTGAAAAAAAAAAATATTCTTTTTTGCAGCTTTTGAGACACTTTTGATTTATGCTGGTCGATGTGTGATTTGATGTGATCTGTGCTGGCTGAGTCGAATTTTATATAAAGTTGGTGATTTGTTTTAAATTGGATCATTACAAAATCATGAAATTTCAACAGACATTATTAACAAGATTTGTATTGTTTGCATTTATAAGTTTGAGTACAGCTGCTAATTTGGGTGGTCTAGATAATGCTGGCTCTACAAGTGTAGGGCAGACTGAAAAGACAACAAATCAAGATACCACCACACAAGACATTAAGAAAACAGAAAACACCACAGATCAACAAACAGAAAATACTACTACTCAACCAACACAACAGACACAACAGACACAACAGACACAGACTACACAATGGTGGACTCCAACCACACAAACAACAAACTCCGCAACTGGAACAAATTCCGAATCCGTACAAAACACCAAAGAAACAAAAAGTGCATCTAATACTGTATCTGATTCCAAAAGTGCATCTAATACTGTGTCTGATTCCAAAAGTGCATCTAATACTGTGTCTGATTCCAAAAGTGGTTCTTCTGCCGCTGACTCAGCAACATATAATCAATGGGGATTCACGGGCTCTCAATCTGTATGGATAGCAACCACAATGGATAGCTCATCTAGTACCGATGACTCATCGAAATCATCGGAATCCAAAAGTCAATCGACGCATTCAGTGAATAGCAACAAAACGTCCAATGCTGTTGGACAATTCCAAGGAGAAAAAAGTCTATTTACGACTGTGGTTACTATAGTTGGTGCTGTTGGTTTGAGTCTAATGATTAATGTTTTATAGAATTTAATGTATGTATGAGGATCATCGACATCTCTGCGCGCTACAAAATATTATGAATATTACAAACAATTATGACTGATAAAACAAGACAAAAGAGGAAACGAAATAATAATAATAATATACCATTATTTGATTTCCAAGTCATATACGAACCGCAGGAGAGACTTCTTCTTCTGCAACACATGAAGGATCTCGAAAAGTTTAAATTGCTAGATTCGATTTCAATGGAGAATATACCCATGTTTGAAACAGTGCTAAAATCTTACGTATCTCGATTCCAGCCGAAACGCAATCCATACCTAATCAATTTTAAAAACTTTATACCCGTGATGGAACAAGTGTACCTACGCAAGTCGGTGTTGTTCTGTGTCGACATCGAGGCGTTTGAGCGAAACACAAATATCATCACTGAGATTGGTATTACAATCTACGACCCTCGCGACCAGCGTTTATCCATTGTACCTTCAACTACTCAGATACATATTCGACTCAAGGAGTATTTCCATTGTGTGAATGGGAACTTTGTGCCTAATCACGCCACCAACTTCAACGGCGGCACCACCCTTGTGATGTCGGTGCACGACGCCGGCCTCTTCATCCAGTCGCTCGTCGACTACTATTTCCACTTGCCCAACGCGGGCACGTATTTCGTGGGCCACGATTTCAAAAACGACTTGAAATGGTTGGACAAGCTCGGCGTCACCATGCCTCAAGGGTTCCAAATCATCGACACAAAGACACTCATCCAAATCACTCAAGGTAAAGAAGGCACCAGTTTGAAAAAAAGTCTTGATATCGTGGGGATCCCACACAGTTTTCTCCATAACGCAGGCAACGACTCGTATTACACGTTGATTCTAGCCTTGACGTTGTTGGACCCGCAAATCAGATTGAAGCTTGACCTAGACGTGTTGAGAAACGTCCCTGTGCATAGAACGCCCGAGGAGAAGAAAGCGGCCAAAGAAGAGAGGAGACTTAAGCGGGAACTAGAAGGGCCTAAACCAGAGCAAAAACAGGTACAGAAGCAAAAGCCAAAGAAAAAAACTATCCCTTGGAACATTGCAGAGGTGATTGAATTGGGATCCGCCATTGATGCAACCATATATTTATAATCATTTTTTAGACAAATGTACATTATACGTACAAACTCTGTTTATCCATGAATGTTCTTTCGTATCGTTTGGTTAATTTTGTTAATTTCATCAACAACCCAGCAGCCAAGCTCTTGACCTTCCCGTCAATGATCAATTCATAGAAGGACAACAACCAATTTAAGATGAAAGTCAACTCTTCTGTGTAATGACCAATTAAATACTCGTCGTCTAGATCTAGAATCAACAACCATCCAGTGATTAAACTTTCAACGACCTGGATTTGTTCAGGGTTTAATTGCTTAGCTGTTGATACTGACAAGATTGAAAATTCTTTAACCATGTCGTTCAACTGAGTACTAGATGGGTATGCGACATGGATCAATAAAGTCAATGTTTTGATATAATGCGCTATGAAAACTGGTGCATAATGGCCTATGTTTTTAATCTTTGAAACATCGTCACTATACCATACATTCAACAATGGAAAATAGAAATAGGGTCCGATTATTTTGTAAATATTTTCAAGTCGTGGTTTTCGAGTCGATGGTTGTTTCCTTGTCAATTTCGATGATATACGTACTAATTTTCCTTTACCTAGTATCTCCTCCTGTGCTTGGCTTGATTCTTCGGCCATAAGTGAATCCTGAAGATCTGTTTCTATTCGGCTCAATGGTGTGGCTAAATACTGATTGTGTAAAGATTCGGGTAGTTTTTCAGTTGGAAATTCTTTGATTTTGAAAGATTTCGTAACTATGTCATCATCAAATCCTCTCAACTCTCTAGCTGATAAAGATGTCGCTGACAAAATGAACAAACGTTGTTGTAAGGAGTAATCGCCAGTGATTAATAGATTAAATAGATACTTGGTAACCTTATAATTGGATACAATCACAGCTATTAGAAAATTCAATTTTGAATCCTCAAAGTTGTCAACGTTGAAATAATTGTCCAAACCGATAACAGTGGTCAATAACTCTTCTGAATAAAATTCAACTTCAGATAAATTCTTTTGTCTCAACAATGTTGGGCCTTGTTCCAAAGCGACTTTTCTCATTTCAAAAGCGTTTTTATTCTGGGTGTCAATGTTTAAATAATCAATTAAATCTTTGATATACTTTGGACTTGATACCTTATTTTCCGGAAACTCATCATCATGATTATCAATTTCAGCAATTTCTTTACTAACTTGGTGCAAATCAATTTCAACTTGATTCTGTAATGAGAGTTCATTCCAAGGATCATTCACATGTTTTATTTCCAATGGGGAGCTTGTAAATTTCAGATAACTATCGTCATTCAATTTAAAGATTTTTTCTTCGCCACTAAGTTCACAGACATAATCAGCTAGGATGATAGCCAAGTTCTTAACATTGTTTGAAAAAGAACTCAATCTGGTACTTATTGAAGATATAAATATCTTGTCTTTGGTTAGGTTCTTCACAAACAGGGTGTTTCGTGAATAATACAACACTTTTGATAATAGAAACGTGCGTGATTCCTGAATCGATATTGGTTCATTTTTTATATAGTTTTCATCCGCCCATTTAAAAAGTAAATTTTTTATCATGTCTTCTTTATCCCCTATAATCATTGCAGTTAATGTGTTCAATTGGTCATTGGAAAGTGTCACAATTTGCTCTATCAAGGTTTCATCAAGATATTCATTAGTAAACCTGAGAATATTGTACAACGCTACCGAGTTCATTTCATTAAGGTGTTTTGGTAGGTACAATGAGAACAACTTTCTAACAATCTCCTTTCTGTCGACCCTTTTAAGCTTGGTTAGAAAATTGACAAACTTGCTCCAATTGCTTTCATTGAAAAAATGATGCATAACTTGTAGATACGTTTCATCACTAAGTTTCAGCAAAGATAGTAGGAAAATATTGTATTGTTGATTAATTTCAATCTGGTGCAACAAATATTGGACGTAGTTTGATGTCAGCTGTAGATGAGCATTTTCTATTCTATTGGATAAACTCATTTGGTTCATTACTGATAGTAGTTTCCCTTTGAATAGTAACTTATCAATCTCCTTTTGTTGTATCGGAGTTGAATTCTTCAATAGATTCAACAACAAACAATCATCAAGTAAGTCTTGGACCAACTTCAAATAGATTTTGCCCTTTTTTTCATCCTTGTTGATGACCAATTTGTTCAATAAGTTACTTATTCCTATCAATGATTGAAAAGTTCTAATCAACACTTGATTTATTACTTTGTTGGGGTAATACTCAACCACCGTATAGTCGAGTAAAGTGTTGATGTATTCAAATGTTGCATTGTTGATGTTCTTCTCTAAGATCGTCACGACTTGGTTTATATTTGGTTGACTCTTTAACACA
This sequence comes from Insectozyma chauliodis, assembly GCA_030557115.1. Classification (NCBI taxonomy): domain Eukaryota; kingdom Fungi; phylum Ascomycota; class Pichiomycetes; order Serinales; family Debaryomycetaceae; genus Insectozyma; species Insectozyma chauliodis. Next base: position 8,088 of record JAKTVI010000062.1, on the reverse strand, counting down.
TCAATATCCATGTTCCTGGATCTTTTTTTTTTCACACCAAGATGTTTCATAATAAGTTACTGATACCAATCCTTAAGAAATCACTACTGACACTTGTGAAACCACTACAGACATCTCTGTTGGTGTCTGAAATCCCACCAGAACTATCTGCACTCAAACAGAAACTATCAAAAGGTGAAATCATAACTCATGAAGAATATTTCAAATCAAACCATTTCAAATTCAGAAACGAAAAAGATATAGGTCCAAAACTAACCCTTCTCAAGAACTCAATGGATTTGATCAACTCCAATCGTCCGTTGGTCACCATAGATTGTGAAGCTTACGAGAGAAATCAGAAATTCATCACAGAAATAGGTATATCTCTTTTGAAACAAACCAATGTCAAAACGCGTGTTCCACAAATCAAAACCATTCACATCATCATCCAAGATCATATCAGTAAACGAAATTCCAAATATGTCCCCGATTTCAAAAACTATTTTCTTTATGGCAAATCATATGTCATGTCTGAAACAAAAACTAAACAGTTTTTAATCAGCTTTTTAGACAAATACATGGTGCAGCAAAATGGAATATTGGTGGGTCATAATCTAGCATCAGAAGTCAAGTTCTTCAAGAAATTAGGTATAGACTTGAACAAAGACTCCAGTATAGATACACTAACTTTACACCAATTATCCCGAACTAGAGGAGGCTCACTTTGGGCCCTACTTCGAAGTCTAAACATCCCATATAGTTATCTACACAATGCTGGGAACGATGCTTATTATACGTTGATGGTAGCGTTGAGTTTATTGGATCCAGTGATTAGAATCAACTATAACCTTGATATTTACCAAGAAACAAAACACACGGGCAAAGGTCTGCACCATCACCAAGCGGAAACGGAAAAGGTTTCCGATCTCGACTTGGTGTTTGAAAGTTTAGAAGATTAAAAATAGATAAACAAAGTGGAAGCGCCGCGCAAATTGAATATTTCTCTTTTATCAGATCGACATCTCATTGGTGATGGATACGGATGAAAATTCAACTTTACTCCCATCTTCACGAAGATCGTCCCATGCTTATGTAGACGGTGGATACGGGTCTTTCAAAGGACCCAACTCTTTACAAAACTTTGCCAATTCGTTTGCGAGATCCACGTCTTTTGCTGCTTCGAAAATCGATAACAACATCCATAAAAAACGGTCATTTTTCACGTCTGTTTCTGGCAACGACGAAATTGAAGATGAGACGTTTGATCCAGACTTGATGGTTCCGAGTTATCGTGGAGAACGGTTGTCGACTGTGGTTCACGATCTACAAGCTAAGAATTCATTGTTTATGAATAACGCAAATGAAATCGATAATTACTTGTCTCCAAACAACGACGTTTTCTACCATGACGATATCATTAATGCTTTGAATGATACGAGATCAAGACAAAGCTCAATGAATAATTCTCCTCCTGGTGCCATACCTATAAAACGAAAACAAAGATTATTCAATTCACAATCATTTTCATCATTGAGATCTGCGGCTTCTTTAACTCCTTCACTTGTTAGTTTCAAAAAAGTCGAAGATGAAAATGGGAACATCGTGACTGTACTCGAAGGACAATCGACTGCACCTCAAACAATATTCAATTCGGTGAATGTTTTAATAGGTGTGGGTTTATTGGCATTACCGTCAATGATGAACTTGTGTGGTTGGATGTTGGGTTTACCAATCTTGTTATTATGTGGTGTCACAACGTGCTGGACAGCCACTTTACTTTCAAAATCAATGGATACTGATGAAACTTTAATGACGTATGCCGATTTGGGGTTTGCCGCATATGGGTCAAAGGCAAAACTAATCATCTCAATCTTATTCTCAATTGATTTGCTAGGCGCTGGAGTATCTTTGATTGTATTATTCAGTGATTCTTTGTTTGCCTTGTTTGGTAATGACAACTGGACAAGGACCAAGTTCAAAATCATCAGTTTTTTAATCTTGACTCCATTCACATTTGTCCCCTTACCTGTCTTGTCGATAATTTCATTATTCGGGATCTTATCAACTATATCCATAACAGTATTGATCTTCATTTGTGGGTTCATCAAACAAGACTCTCCAGGCTCATTAATATCATTTATGCCTACAAACCTTTACCCTAGAAACTGGATCGAATTCTTAGTCGGTGTTTCATTAGCAATGGCTCCATTTGGAGGCCATGCGATTTTCCCCAACTTGCGAAGTGATATGAGACATCCTTACAAATTCACTCGCACCTTGAAATACACCTACTTCATCACCATCTTGACCGACTCGTCCATGGCTGTCATTGGATACTTGATGTACGGGAATAAGAATTCAAATGAAATCACAAACACATTGTTGATGACCCAAGGGTACCCTGTGTGGGTGTACCCATTGATCTCAGGTTTGATCTGTATGGTGCCGTTGGCCAAAACGCCCTTGAATGCAAAACCAATCATATCAGCATTGAGCTCGATTTTCATCACTGAGAAAAAGTATTCATTTAAACAGATTTTAGATAAGGTTATATTGTTTTCAATCAAGATTGGCGTCAATTTGACATTTGTGGTGTTGGCGATTTTGTTCCCTGAGTTTGATAAGATATTGGGGATGTTGGGCGCTTCGATATGTTTTATTATTTGTAACATCTTGCCATGTTTGTTTTACTTGAAATTGTGTGGGTCGAAAATCAATCAGTTTGAAAAAACGCTTGTGCAATTCACAATTGTGTTTTCAATCGTGATTGCCATTTTTGCAACCTACGCAGTGATTATTTATTAATCACAGCATGAGATATTGTACTAGGATATTTACATCAATGCATAATTAGACATAATTTAGAGAATTATTTACTCAAACTCTAATTGGAATCTCTATTGAGAGTAATTGCGGCTAATGAGACATTTCGGATAAGCATAAATAACCTTCATCTACCTTGAAATGCAACCGAGTTTTGATTCAGAAATCAATAACAATAGTTTGAAAAGATGATCAAATCGCTTTTCGAAATTTTAGCAGAATCTATAGATATTAGCCTATTATTAGCCTGCGGTTCTGTATCGCCTCTTGAATCCGTTTATCAATAATTTAAAATTCTGCTGCTTCGCTAGCTTCCTTCAGTTCTACTCCAGGAGCTACAGAAATCTACATGCTAAGCTTCTGGAAAATTGAGGATTCAATGAATGAGAAGACCCTTCAGCTCATCATGATTGTCTACAACACCACATTTGTTCTATTTACATGGGTAATATTATATATTCATTTCATTAATCATTTTCCAGATTTCAAAATTTTTGCAACTGTTTCAGCAACCGCGTCACCAACTTCTTTGGTCGAGCTTGTACCTCTCAAATCAGCGGTTCTAACACCATTGTCCAAGACTTGTTTGACAGCTTCTTCTAACGCTTCGGCCTCCTTTACACAGTCCAAGGATAATCTCAACATTGACGCACAACTTAAAATGGTTGCAATTGGGTTCACTTTATTCTCAGGCAAGTCTGGCGCTGAACCGTGACATGGCTCGTATAACCCAAACGCCGTGTTTGTGTCTGGCAATGAAGCCAATGAAGCAGATGGCAACAATCCTAGTGACCCAGGTATCACTGATGCTTCATCGGATATGATGTCACCAAACATGTTTGAAGTTATTATGATCCCATTCAATTTGGTTGGGTTTTGGATCAAGATCATAGCTGCAGAGTCAATCAATTGATGTTGTACTTTCAATTGTGGAAACTCTTCCGAAATCACTTTGTCGACTGTTTTCCTCCACAATCTAGATGAGGCCAAAACGTTGGCTTTATCCAATGACCAAACGGGTAATGGTGGATTGTGTTGTAATGCCATAAATGCAGCCATACGGGTAATCCTCGTGACTTCATCAACTGTGTATTTCTCAGTATCCCATGCTGTGGCTTTATCATCTGAATCTTCTTGTTCCAACCTCTCACCGAAATAGATTCCTCCAACCAACTCTCTGACAATAATCAAATTGGTGCCTTTGACAACTTCAGCTTTCAATGGCGACAACTCCAAAAGTGAGTCACTGGCAAAATTACATGGTCTAATGTTGGCGTAAAGATTCAATTCTTTACGGATTTTCAATAATCCTTGTTCAGGTCTCACGGCGCCTGTTCCCCACTTGGGTCCTCCCACAGCTCCCAACAACACTGCGTCGGAAGATTTGGCAGCAGAGAGTGATTCATCAGGTAAGGGGACCCCAGTAGCGTCGATTGCAGCCCCGCCAATTAAATGGTTCTTGAACTCAAACTTGATCTTTTGGTGTGGAGTGGACTCTTCAATTGATTTCAAAACTTTGATAGCTTCATTACAAATCTCAGTACCAACATGGTCACCAGGCAACACTGTTATTTTTTTTGTAATTACTGACATTGGAATAGGATTTTGGAATGAAAAAAAAAAAAATATGAGAGAATTATGGTCAAGTTGATTTTGTTTTATACTGAAGGTATATTTTTTTCTTCGGTCCTATCCTGAATCGGCGCGACAACGGAACAACATATACATACACTACTTACATAAATTACAAAACTTTACTTTAATGACCGCTCCATTCAATGGAATCCAAGTCAATACCTTCTTGCACCATTTCCCATAACGGAGACATTTTCCTTAAAAATTCAACTCTTTCATTGATGGCAGCAATGACGTAATCCACTTCAGCTTCAGTGGTGAATCTACCAATACCAAACCTTATACTTGAATGCGCTAATGCATCATCAGCACCAAGAGCGTGTAAAACATACGATGGTTCTAATGAGGCTGAAGTACATGCTGAGCCTGAACTCAAAGCAATGTCTTTTAAAGCCATCAATAAAGATTCTCCTTCAATGTATGCAAATGAAATATTGACACATCCGGAATATTGAAACTCTGGAGTTTTTGATCCATTGAATTGAGTGCTTGGAATTGATAATAAACCATCTTTTAATTTTGTTGATAATCTTTCAATGTATTGTTTGTCGTATGCTGATTCTTCAACCATCAATCTGGCTGCTTCTCCAAACCCAGCAATCAAAGGTGGGGCCAAAGTACCTGATCTCAAACCTCTTTCTTGTCCACCTCCAGTGATGATTGGATCTATTCTGACTCTTGGTCTTCTTCTGATGTAACATGCACCAATACCTTTTGGACCATAAATCTTATGAGACGAAATCGATAACAAATCAATATTCATTTCATTCACGTCAATTGGGATCTTTCCATACGCTTGTGCAGCATCAGTATGGAAAAATATTTTATTTTGTTTACAAATTTGTCCAATTTCTTTCAAAGGTTGAATCACTCCAATCTCATTATTAACTGCCATAATCGATACTAAAACTGTATCTTTTCTAATTGCATTTTTCAAATCTTGTAAATTTATCAAACCTTCTTCGGTGACGGGTAAATAAGTGACATCAAACCCTTCATCCTGCATGTGTCTAGCCGAATCCAATACACATTTATGTTCTGTTTGAGTTGTTATTATATGTTTTTTGGTCTTTTTATAAAAACGTGGCACACCTTTGATGGCCATATTATTTGTTTCGGTAGCTCCACTGGTGAATATAATTTCCTTTGGATCAGCATTTATGACATCGGCAATATATTTCCTAGCTTTTTCAACTTCTTTATCAGTTTCCCATCCATAAGCATGGGTTGAAGAATGAGGGTTACCGTATAATCCAGTATAGAATTGCAACATTTTATCTAAAACTCTTGGATCAACTGGAGTAGTAGCTTGTACATCCAAATATATGGGCCTAGTACCAAATTTAGAAGCGTCTCTATTTGCAGATTTTAAACTTATAGAAGAACCATCGGGAGGGATGATCTGTGAAGGGTCTATTGGAGTTTTGATGTGTAATTTTTGAGAAGATTCGCCTGAGATAGTTGTTGATGATGGGCTGGTGGCGAGTGATCTGATTAAAAATTGGTGATTTCTATTGAATACCCTGGCTGTGTGACGTATGAGTACTGATTTGTACATGGTGAAATTCAACAGGATGGTTAAAATATATTCAATTTGTAATCTAAATAAAATTTGTTTCCTCTCTCAAGGTGAATTCTATTTATTTTTTTTTATTTTTTTTTTTTTTTTTTTTTCCTCTGTTTGTGATTGAAAGTGTGAATAATCGGATTTCGGGTGAATTAATAATTTGAGACATTACCATAACGACACGACACTACTGCTTTTTCCTAGCCACTTTTCTCAAACTGCGGGTGGGAGCTGATCATGTGACTCTAGTATCAGTTTCAGCCTCAGATTTGAAATAGTGTTTTCTATACCACTTCAATTGATTTATACTCTCCAATATATCTGATTTGGCAGTGTGCAATTTCTTCTTGGGAGGACATTGGGCCATTAATTTGGGATTATGTCGATCTCCAAATTCCATAATTGTTGATACATCTATTATTCTGTAATGCAAGTGGTCAATCACTTTTGGAAACTCTTTGATCATAAACAATCTATCCACATGAACAGAATTACCCGACAAAACTCCTTCACGAGTATCAGGAATGTATTTTTTAATGTAGGTCAACAATTCATCTTGCACTTTATCTAATGTTTGATTTGGATTTGATAAAACATTTTTAGTTAACCCAGACTTACCATGTTGTTCTATACACCATGGGTTCATTTGATCCAACACATTCTTTGGGTAATACACCGTACTTTCATATACTTCATCTATAGGATTCAAGTCTTTATCTGTTATAATACAACAAATTTCTATAATATGGTCATTTTTAAACACTTCCAACCCGGTCATTTCACAATCTATCCACACCAAAGGTTTAACCAATTGATGTGGAGTTGTGTGTTTTGCAATTGAAGTGGTCATGATGAATAACCGTTTACAGACAAAATTGGTAGTGGTTCTAAAAAACATTTAAATTTTCTACAGAGAAACAAACAAACAAGAACACTTTATATATTATTAATTGTATTTCTCAATCAATTCAGTAGCAAATTCAATATATTTTTGTTCAGCTTCTTCTTGGGTGGTGCCTTTCAAATCTTCCCAAGCTTGCCATTTGTATTTACCTTTGAAATCAAAAGTACCTGGCTTTGTAGTAGTGTTGTCACCAACAGTAGCTTGTTTATATAATCCATATAATTTCAACAACTCATCATCGTTTGGTCTCTTAGATAAGTTGGATACTGTTGACGCTTTTTCTTCAAATTCTGCTGATACCATAATTGAATGAGTTTGTAAAAGAGAAAGGAAAGTTTAGAAAATTTGTCGCCACATCAACGTTTATTTTGGGGAGAGGCTACCAGAAAAATTGTTGGGTGCAACTGTCTCAAATTTTATAGTTGAATGGCAAAATAACAAACTACTAAAAAAACAATCAAATCTATCAATAAACTAAGAATTGTTTTGTTGTAGAGAGGTGATGCCTAGTATGTTTTTGCTTCTAGATATTATTTCAACATCTATTATTCTGTTGTAACGTGAAGCACAAACGTTGTTGTAAGGTTCGCTAATATTAGGCCAATTTTGACAACGATTGTAATACTTTATATAACTAGTTTAATTATAAGATCATGCATCAATTTCTCCAACAATCCTAGGTAAACCATTGAAGTTTTTTATGATACTACAACACTATATATCAACAATAAGTTACATTACCAGTATTTCAGAAATCAAGCTATAAAACAGTAAAGCGTATATATGTGTATGGAATGTTTTTCAAATAATCAAAAAACTTACAGACTACACATCACGAAGTTTCCAAACTTTTGCATCGAATCTTACCAACACAGAAAGAAATTTTAAGATCTATCAACAAAAATAAATCAAGATTATGGTCATCCATAGGTTTTTCTAATAAGCTAAGTGGTTTATATAGCTTTTATCTATACGTTTAAAAAAAAATACCAGGATTAAAAAAAAAATGATTTAGCTGCAAAAAAATGATAATTTCACTCTAGTAGCAGAGGTAGAATATTTTAGGAGAACAATTGCATGGTTATGTTCTATAATCCGGTCTTTCTCATTCCATGGTTTTACCCGCTACTTTGGTTTACAATAGCTGGGAACTTCAGTCGACAGAACATGCAGCTGCAGC
>JAKTVI010000061.1:0-36410 GCA_030557115.1 Insectozyma chauliodis | reverse complement strand
ATAAAAATCTATATGAAAAACTTTTCAGTTATGTTCAACGTTACTGGGTAGCATTAGTATTATTTAGCCGCTATGCATAAATAGATCAGGTAAGATCAACAGTTCTTACTTATTTTCATCAATGTGAATATATTCAGCGTTTAAAAATTAGATGAAAGCTCAAAGCAAGCCGTTGAACTGGATGGGAATAGTATTACTAGATTTGTAGTAGAAAAGTTTGTCATTAGAAGTTAAAGTTCTGACTGGATATGTTTACAAACAGGTGTAACGAGAAGCTTTTGTTTGGATATAGTCGTTTTAAAAATTGCACCAAAATTTAAAAACACATGATTTAAATTGCAAAATGACTTTTGAAACAGATGTTTGTATATCTTGGGATGGGAAAGTCATTTCTTTTCTGTTCTCGGAATAATAAAACTAAAGCAAAATAAAACATCATTGACGAAGAAGAAATATCGATCATGAGTTGCGTAGCAAGAGTGGGTTCAATTGGAATAAAAAGTGAAGCTCACGTTTTTGGTCCATACTGATAGCATAAATAACAGTTGAATCATCGATGCCAACATTATTCGAATCAAAACCATTATTATAGCAAAGGTATTTTTAACCTGTAGTGGTGGTCAAACAATTGATGACGGACAAGGGCATAGATTTTCAAAATATCAATAGCTTACTCTTTCAGATTTACAAATGGTCTTGTTAATCGCAATCAAGCTTAATCTGGGGTCCCCTAATTTTACATACTATTAATAATACATGACATCGATTTTCATTGCAAGGTATGCAAGCATAGAGTAATCAGTCTGTTGCGAATCATCAAAACATAATCAACTGAATCTGAATAATCTAGCGCTGTAAGTTTTGGCCTAACTTTTGTGTTGAATAAACTCTGTTCTCCAGATTAGTAAAATATGATTTATAGTTTCTTACAGAATGCCTGTAATTGCAGACTAAAAGTTTGGTAGCCTGGCCCCTTTTAAACATTTGTCCATTCTCTGTAAAAATATCAAATGCTGCTGTATTTTCGAATACTTCCACGGTGATATAATAAACATTTCAAAATTTACATTTAATTTCTAAAGCGAAATTAATAAATTAAATATATATTAGTTGAATTGAATGCTATGGCTAATAAATAACAAAAGTAGGAAAAGTCAAACACTAAAACTCATAAATCTCGATTCAAACAATTCAAATTGATTCAATTCAAATGAATTAGACTTTACTTTTTAGAATAAATAACATTACCCGGTAATGGAACTGAGTAAGGTGTGAAGTAAGAATTGAATGAGGTAGCTGTACCAGCAAGTGCATTCCACCATGCGATTACTGCGGTAATAACACCAAAAACTCCACCTACTCTTGTGACAATCACTTTTTCAGTCAAAGCCCCACATGCAAGTAATAAGAAAGTAATAGTTAAAAACAAGAACAACAGACTGAAAGCAACAGTCGACTTCAATGTGGCCAAAAATAAAATAAAGGTGAAGATAGCCCATCCCAACAAAAAGAAACCAACTGCATTTTCTAATTGTTCTGTGCCTTTATAAGCCTTCGCAATTCCAAAACTATCAAGATATATTGTAGCAAATGCAAGCCAAAACGCGCCATAAGAAACTAAGGCAGTCAAACCAAAAGTATTACCAGCCAACCATTCGTACATACCAGCAAGAAATTGAACTCCACCACCATAAAAACAAGCCAAACTAACTACAATGTTCGGAACAGTTATGTCCATTGCTCGGGCATTGTAAAGTGATAAAACAAAAGTTGTTAAAGCAAATCCACATAACCCGACTGGAGCAGGATTGATGTTGAATGTAGGATATGGGGCCGCACCGGGGTTCAAGTTACCACCAAATGCAGCCATCAAATCATGTCTATAATACTTGTGTTTGTTTATTATAACAAACTCACCGCCCTCCCCGGCAATTTGTACTTTGCCAATGTGGTTTTCAGATTCGTCCATGGAAGTTCCAATTGATTTTTGAGATGATGTGGAAGGCATTTTAATATAGGTATGGGTAACAATTGATCTCGAGATGATTTGGGTATTAAAATAGCTTGAGTCAACCAATATTTAAAACTAGATTTGGGGATATTCACGTCTTTTTAAATAAGATTCAAAGTGGACTAACAACACTACTCGATGATGAGAACATGATACACAAAGCTGAAATTGCAAAAACCTAACGATAAAAATAACAAAAAAATATTCTTTTTTTATAGTTCAAGTGGGGCTAATCAATTATGAACCGATTCTGTGTATCTGGGAGGTGGAAAAAATAAAACTGATCATTTACCCATCGCACAAATGATAATAAATGCTGTATTAAAAGTATTGCAAGATCGAAATTAAACGTTTTTGCTGTACAACAATTTCGGAGTTGAGAAATTTTGGGTTGGGGAAGACTGCATCTTATTTAATTATGTCAAGTGTTTTAAATTTTAGTTATGAGGTTAATTTACAGGCCGACCAAAACCTCGCTTTAAATGATCAGATTGGCTAATTGGGTTACAAATTTGACGGCCAACACGGCCAGCATCCTCAACCGATGTGCGCTACAAAATTTAAATAGCAATTGAGAGCCAAATATATAGCAAAAGTTATCAGGGGTTTCAATTTAAAAGTTGGCTTGAATCGTATAAGACTCCACAGAACAAAATTATTCTTGACTTATTGTAATCATTAAAAAGACAGTATCAAGTATATTAAAATATCTTTATTATTTTTCTAAATTATTTGCAATATTAACTTTTTGGTCGGAAGATGCTGTTTTTATAACTTAACTCTGCTTTATGTTTCAAGCGGTTTACTGCCTAATTTCCACTAAAATTATGTCATTCCAGAAAAAAATGTTTACAACTTGAAATCATCTGTTGAAACAATTGAATATGAATAACCAATTCAGAATGAAAGGATTGCTGAAAGCTGTTTTGATCAATCGAAACCTTAGTAGTTCTACCGCCTCAAATTTGAAAATAACTTTCTTCACGAAAGACAATTGTATGCTTTGCACCAATGCAAAAAAAATATTACAGTCTACTTTACAATCTTCGAAGTTGAACAATTCTGACTCTATTTCGTTGATTACAATTGATATCATGAAACCCGACAATCAGAATTGGTTCAATAAATATTGCTACGATGTCCCTGTACTTCACGTTGATAGAGAAAATCAAGAGAAACCTGTAAAATTCATGCATTATTTCGATGAAACAAAGTTGATTCAGGAATTTAATAAATGAAGAAATATGACATAGTGATCGGAGTTTCATCGTCTAGAGGGCGATAATTTATATAGGAATCAATCAATGTGAACGCAAATATTGATATTAAATATTTATTCTATTTTCAAGCTAGCCTAACATTCTTCAATTAAACTGCGCTTCCTAATTAAAACAAAGTTCTACATGTACAAAGAGAGTAGATGATCAGAAAAAGTAAAGTGGGCCGTTATATCATATATAATCATTATTACTGAGATGTCATACAAACTATTTGTAGCATGCCTTGGGTTACTTTTCTATTTTTTGTTTTGATAATTTGAATTTCAACTCTTGTATTGAATTTTTGGTAGATGTTATTTGCTCTTCGATTTCTTTGTTTCTTTGAGAAAACTCCGAATTAGCTTTGATGGTATTTGTTAGGTTTTCTTTCATGGTCAATTTTTCGTAACTTATTTGTAACGATTCTTTCGTTTTTCTTAAATTCATATTCTTCGATTTTTCAGATTCTAATTTTATAGCGTAGTCAGAACTTTGAGTCGTGATTTCTTCATGTGTCATTTGCAAGTTGTCAATTTTTTGTTTCAAATCATTGATTTTTGATTTCAAATTCTCATTTATGTCTTTAAGATTATTCAACTCACTACTATTATTGCTCAAGGAATTGGCATGAAGTAGGTAAAACTCATTCTCAAATTTTATGATTTGCATTTTTTGCTCCAAAACTTGTTTAAAATCAAATTCTTGAGAAACTAGGATTTTCGAATCCAAGAATTCTAATAGTTCGTCACCATTTGTATTTAAAATTTTCTGCATATTTACCTCGAACAAGTACATCATGACACGAATGAAAAAATCAAAGCCTTCTATAACGACAAAATCCAAAATTTTGAGACTAATATTTGTATCAAAGTAATATCCACTTTCAAACAATTTAGCAGAAAAACGAGCGTAAAATTTTGACAAAACGATACCCTGGGAAGACAAATGCTTAAATAAATCGCTAAAATTTTCTTCCAAAGCTCGACTCATTTTATAGCAAAATTCATCTTGTTCCCAAATTGTAATTAACTTATTAAATGCCATTAACAAATAAAAAACTTCCTCCTGTGTTAAATTAGGAATTGATGTGACGAGCTGACTTATATTAATAAACAATGGATTTGGGCTTTCCCAATTTAAGTGATCTGTGATGGCTTCGTCGGAACTTAAGTTTTGGTTTTTGAAAAAAATGAACGCCGTCAAGATATCTCTTGTATTTGAGTCTAATGACAACTGCTGAAGACTGTTAGACTCGTAAAATTTTGATTTGTTTAGTAGGCTTTCAAATCCTTCTTTGCTTTTAAATTTATATCGAATTTGTAATGTTTTTAAATAAACTAGAGACCTCAAATTTTCCGGGATTCCAATTATTGTTTTAACCTCTATATCGTTTATAGAATTGCTTTTCAAGCAGCCATTTGTGTAGTCTTCTACATAACCAACCCAAAAGTTATCAACTTCAGATAAGTTTACCTTCTTGATTGATTCCAATTTAGATTTTAACAGTTCTCCTCTTAGATAGTTGGTTGATATAAACAAATCAGAGACTTCATTTAAACGAGACGACTGATATAGTTCTTGTTGTCTAGCAGCCAATATCTTGGATACATCATCGTTTAGTTCGAATGGTATGGGATCGATTTTCTCCAACAGATCTAAAATTTGCTGAGCTTTTACCGCATCTTTCTGGTTTCCATCCAAACTGTTTTCTATATAGTTCCCCTCTTCCTGTGAATTTTGGATTTCCATTGATTTTCTAGGAGGTAAAGGTGGTGGCAGTGTTGATGGGGAAGGTATATCATTTGACATTTTGAGATCAATATATCCGTAAAATATTTTTCTCGGTTAAATTCTTAGATAAAATTATCTGTTGCAGTCCAATGCGCACTCCAATTTATTATTGTACAAAGGGCCCTATGAATTGGTTCCTTGGCTGCAAATTAAAACTTCATTCTATTAGTAAATCAGAATTGAATAGAGGCAATAAATGCACTTTAGTTATTTTTCTCATAAACACAAATTGTTCTCTACGATAGCTGGTATGCGAGATAAAGACAGAGCCATTTGAAACCTTCAATTTAAGTTGAAAGCTGAACTTCTAAACTTGAGAGTTGAAGAAAATTATAAGAAAAGGTTAAATTATATTTATCCCAGAATTTAGCATCTAATGATTACCCATATTGAAACTTCGGCAATTATAATGCGGCCAACAATTAAACCAAATGGTAACACCAAGGAATACAAGAGAGAATTCAGTTTCGTAAGATTAAAAGCAGATTCGAGTAACTCATCAATTCGATTAAGCAAGTCATGGTTTCCAAAATTTAAGTGTATTACCAGTATGTTGAAACAAATACACTCAACTGAGTTTGCCTGCCCTACGCTGACGTCTCCGATTATTTCATTCTCTAATTTGTAATTTTTGATTGCCCTTGCGGTGAATGTCAAACAACTTATTAAGACAATTCTTGCATTATCGTTTCTATGTCAAATGACTTTGCAACTGGAGGTACTATTTTTTGAGCTGGTATTTATTTATCGATTGATCCTTGAAAAAATACAGACTGGAAGTCTACCGCTGATTGAAAGTAAGCCAGTCAAACGCGACAACCTTTTGAGTCGGCACAAAATAAGAGATTTAATCAAACAAGTAATATAATCAAAAAATTTGAAAAATATTTAATTCGCAAACGGTAATCGACAAAAATACAAATTGTATAGGTCGTAGTTTATTGACTATTTGATCGTTTCTGGGTGCGAATAATGAACTGTACTCGATGCAATTACTACGCTAATAATTTCTCAATTCATGCTTGATTAGTTCTTTTCAAATAGGCATTCCAACCTGCTTCTTGATAACGTTTCCCCTCAATCTCAGGGTCTCTTCCTTTACCAAATAAACCCCTGCCAACTATTATGATATCACTTCCTGTACTTATTACTTCTTCAACTGTTCTATATTGCTGTCCCAATTTATCACCTTTGTCATCCAACCCGACACCAGGGGTCATGATGATCCAGTCAAAGCCTGCTTCTCGACCGCCCATATCTCTTTGAGCGATGAATCCAATGACAAAGTCTTTATCTGACTTGGCAATCTCTACAGTACGCTCTGAGTATTCACCTTTCGCAATAGATCCTTTCGAAGAGAGCTCAGCTAACATCAACAAACCTCTTGGCTCATTCGTTGTTTCAGATGCCCCTTCTTTTAAACCTTGCACTACCCCTTGACCAGTAACTCCATGTGCGTTTGTAATATCAGACCACTGAGAAATCTTGTACACACCTCCTGTGTATTGATACTTCACAGTGTTACCAATATCGGCAAATTTTCTATCTTCAAATATCATAAAATTATGCTTTTTTGATAATGCAAGTAGCGGCTCAATTGTACCCTCATACGTAAAGTCATCAATTATATCGATGTGAGTTTTTACTAGGCATATGTTAGGACCTAACTTATCGATCAATGATAAAAATTCGTTGGTAGTTCTAACGTCTATTGAAGCACATAAATTTGATTTTTTAGTTTCCATTAACTCAAACAACTTCTGAGCTACAACAGATGTGTGCTTTTCAGCTCTAGCTGAAAAAGTTTGCTCATTAACCATGATAGCTTATTGAATATATTTCGAAAGTACTGCAAAAATTTTCGCTGGAACAATTTTTTCGTCGTAAATTTTCAATTATGGATATTGACTTCTTCTAAGCTTAGTGAGCTTTCTACAATACAGGAAATCTATTACAAAATTGTATATTTTCTACCTAAGGAATAGTTGTTTTCTTTAAATCAACATCTTCTGGATCACCCTTGGACTCTGAGGAATTCTTTTTTATACCAGTGTCAGAATCCGTGGCTTCATATTGAGATTTTAACCCTGGAGACAATTTCTCTATGATAGTCCATGAATGCTTGTAAATGTCCGTATTTGTTTCAATCAAAAAATTGTTATTTTGCAAAACCAATACTAAATTTTTTAAAGCTTCAGCACCGGATTCATGATACTCTGACTTTTTACTTTGATCAAAGATTTGGAAGTTCAATAAATTATTCAAAATTCCAAACCAAATTTTCTGTAGTTCTTCTGTATTTAAACTATCAATTTTCTTTAAGAAGATTTTGTTCAGCAAAGTGAATACCTCAAACTGTGTTTTTAGAAAACCTGTTGGGTCAGACTGGAATACTTCTGGTTTGGACAATTCAAATAATAAAGGAAATAAACCAAAATCGAATATTCCAACAGCGTCAAATTCTTCATCAATCTCTGACGACAATAAATTAAGCTGTAACTTCTTTACTCCATAATCTCTTAACTCGCGACACGGATTAAAACATTGGTGGGCCAAAGCTTGAATAGCCGTATAAAGAATCTCCTGACCTTTAAAGTCTTCTCTCTTGACTAGTAAAACAAGTTTTGACGTTAAGTCAATTGATTTCTTGGATAGCTGAACCAAATCTTTGTAATAATCGCTTCCTGTGGCTTCCTTGCCTTGGCTTTCATTTTCAAGTTCGATTTGCGAACCAATAGCTCCCAAAGAAGATATTTCGTCTAGCAATCCCAATATCGGTACATAATTTTTAGTTGTAACATCAGCACTAGACACTCTTATCAATCCGTCCAAGTAAGTAATTATATCAACAGCATAAATCTGTAGAGATCCAAAAATCCTCATAATCTTCCAATATTCTTCATCTTCTAACAACAATTTACAACACCAAGAATCTTCATCGAGAAAAGATATTAATGGCTGGAGTATTTGTTCTCCATATTTGCTCAAAACCTTTTTGTCAAAATTTTTCAAGATGTCAAGCGATTCCATTAATTTTTTGGAATCTTCATAGTTTCTCAATAAAAGTAAAATGTAGGAAATTATTCTCAATTGACCTTTTTTTGATAAATCTTTGGTTTGGAACTTATCCACAATTTGTTTCATCAAATTTGAATCATTTAGTAATAAGCAAAAGCAAACACAATTTTCGTATATGAATAATGTCTCAGCTTCGTAGTACCTTTTGCTTTCTTCACTGTACTCCGGTAACAACTCCAAAAGTATTTTTATAAAAGTCTTTATTTCTTCTGGAGAGCTTCTTGAAATCACAGCAAATATATTTGGGATATTAAGGGATTTGACACAATCTATTGCAGATAAGGTTGATTCAATTTCAGTATCAGAGGGCTCTGGAGGGTCATCTGAATAACCCCTTAAAAATGATGAAAACGATGAAAATAACCCAGAATTGTTCAAAGGTTTGGTCTTTTTGATTATATACTGAGGCTTTACTTTAGGTAAAGGATCTAATTTGACTTTTCTCTGAAATTCACTGTACAAGTTGGGATCAATCAAACAATATTCAAACAATTTCAACACAACTTTCATAATTTTATCCCATGACTTGTAAATTTTGCAATTACTCTTTTTGATAATTCTGAACAAAACAACAGTAGATAATTGTGCCTTAAAATCTCGACCAAACCAAACAGCTAACTCACTGACGTAAATGTCTTCGTCTTTTTTTTCTATTTTGATTTGTGTTATGGGTACGTTTTCTCGTATACTATCATCCATCAAAATTTTCTTAATTTTATCGTTCGACAAGGTGCTAAGGTCAGTTAAAACTGATAGCAATTTTTCAATTGGTTCAATCAAATCGAAATGTAAACAGACACTTGCCATTTTATCTACGGATGACATCAATCTAGTAATTATGTGGTCATCTGTCGCTTCTTTGAAAACTTGTATAATAGTATTTATCAAAGAATCTGCAACATTGCTAAATAGTGCTTTATCAAATTGGCCAAGATCTACTTCCTCAAGATCAACTTCATTTGTTTGATTAGAATTATGAGTTGAAACTAAATTGTGCCATACATCATCAAACCATTTGTCCGTGCCATGGTGTTCTTCCGGCATAATAATTTCTCTGTCTTTAATCGACAGGTAAATCTTTGAGATGTACCACTCTGGAAAATCTTTTCCGTTGTAAACACCTCGCAAATTCTTTCGGTAGTCCTCTAACAGCATATGTTTTTTGACTTGAGGATTATGCAAATCAGTATTCAATAATATGATGGAGAATGCCAAAACAAATGCAGAGTCCTTGTCGGGTCTCACTGGTTCATCTTCTTCGTTTTCTGATTCTACATTCATCTGACAATTAACGTAACTTTGAGCAAATGATTCCATTGTTCTGTCTATTTGTTGCGACTCACCGGGTAACCTAAAGGATTTGAGTAACACTCTCAATGCCTCGTCCGGTCGTAATCCTGCAAAATCAAACAATGATGTAAAAAGATTAAACAATTCATTATTCTTTGGCTCAGTCAAATACTCACCTAATTTTTTCTTATTCAACCTACCGGATTTTGTGAAAAAAAACTTTGCAATCTCTTGTAAATCATTTACGTCAGTTATAAAGCCTTCTTTAGCTAATGCTGCAATACCATCTTTAGGCTTTTTGTTAAGTATATCAGTGCATTTGATGAACGCCGTTTTCTTATTTCTTTTCTCTATCAACTCATGCAATGGTTTCTCATTTATTGTTTTTTGAATCTTACTTCTTTCGTAAACTCCAGAAATGAATGACAATAAACCTTCAAGACTCAAAGGCGGAACGTTTTCAGTTGTAATGAGCGCTGACTCAGGCAATGTTAATTTACATAGATACTCTAATATCTTGATGGATAAATCTGAGTTTTCAAAATCACAATCATAGTCAATAAACAAGTGAGTAAAAAAAACCGACGATCTTGTCCATAACAAGCTCAATGATTCAATTAAAATTTCTTTTGATCTTGCAGTTCTAGACGAAATATTAATGTTATTTTCTTTCGTCTGTTTCGATGCATCTGGTATTAATGATTGAAATATTAATATAAATGATAATTCTAATTGCGGTTTCAAATGCCTACCCAAAACAATCGTTATTGTACAAAACAATTGCATGGACGCTTTTAAGAGCGAAGGCGAATCGGTTGTGGTGATAATTTGTAAAACGTGTTTCGAAATTGGATCTGATATCATTGTCAACAACGAAAAATGACTAGGTATTATTGATCCTGCAACCTCAATTGCCGTATTTATCAAGGACAAAGCAAACACGCGAGTACTTTCCATGTTATGATACTGGTTTGAAGGTGAAATCATTGAAACTAATATTGCTAGAAATTCATGGTAACAATTTATACCAAAAGGTTTTTCTGTAGTTTCATAATCATTTTTGGATTCAGATACCTGATCTTTTTCTTCTTCATCTGTGACAGTAGAAGATAAATTCTCCACGCTTTCAGAAACAGTACCACCAATAATGTCTTCTGGTAACTGTGTGTTCAAAAAGTTAGTTTGCAAGTCCTCGTTTCCATGCTCACTCTCAGGCTCAATTTCTTTCAATGCATTAAATATTTCGACCGTGATGGACACCATCGCCATTTCAGCTGCTCTTCTTAAAACCTCACTTCTCCTCTTGTTACAAGCTAAAGACAAACACGTCTGAATAACTTCAGAAATTATTTCATTTGGTAATAAAGCAGACAACGGACTTTCAATTAATTTTTCCAACAATCTCAAAACTTTCAATAAGACTGCATCATCAGAGTTTTGATCTGCTGCTTCAAATCGACAATGCGTCAACGATGATATGATTTGGATCAAAGAGACTTGTAAGTTTTTTGATTTAAGGGA
Organism: Insectozyma chauliodis; assembly: GCA_030557115.1. NCBI lineage: Eukaryota > Fungi > Ascomycota > Pichiomycetes > Serinales > Debaryomycetaceae > Insectozyma > Insectozyma chauliodis. The sequence goes on along the minus strand of JAKTVI010000061.1, from coordinate 25,460 downwards.
AATTATATCATAAGTCAAAAATTTTGATATTGAATTCAACGATAAACCTGTTATATATCCCGATGTTGAAGATGATTTTATTACCAATAAAAATGGTTGCAACAATGTTAGACTATCAATTTCATATAAATCGTTCGCTTCAATAAGGATACTTTTTAATTGTAAGAATGATGCCAATAAAGGATTGTCATGAGTTTTATTTGTCTTGTTGTTAAAACCAGTTTTGTCTGAACCAATTCCATTGTGAATAAAACTTGAGGTAATACCTAAGCCATTTGTTAAATAATCTTCACCGTCGTCATTGGAACTGCCAAATATATCGCCGGATGCTAACAAAGCAGCAACACCGTTCTGTGACCACCTTGTCATCTTCCTCATAGCTGATGCCATAATCATGCATTCATTAATCACAAGGGTAATTGGATCCACGCTAACACTTGTAATTTTATCAGGTGCGTTCAATAAATCTCCTACCAATTTTTTTGATACTTTAGGTTGGACGGACCCCATGTTGAAAAGACAATATACTCTGCTTCAATTGTTGTGTTGTTCTTCAGTCAAAATGTGTTTTGATGATACGTGTTTATATAAGTTATGATAAATATGTGTATTATCGTTCCAACAGTGAAGATTGATTAAAAAAAATATCAAAATTTGAAATTTTTTGGTGTGAGTTCGTTGAAATAGAGAGTATTACAAAATTACGTGTTCAAACTATCATAACAGATATAATTGCATTTATATACTTCTTCTGTAGTAGCTTTTGAATGAATTCCACGCAAGTCTCCATTCTTGCTGCTGCAATTTTTGATTGAAAATATTAAAATCATATTTTTCCAATTTTCTTAAATACAAGTTGGTAGGAATACTAACCATGAATGGAGTAAATACTGCATCGGGAATACCACCTTTCCAGTTCTTACCATGTTTATTTATTAGGGAGCCATCTTCTTTACTTTCTTGAAGGATATGTTGGATTTCTGCTTTTGATTTATTGAGCTTGTCCCTAGCACTCAATAAATGGTCATTTGCATTAGTAGCCATCGAATATAATATGTCTTTGAGTTTTTCTTCAATATCGTTTAACTCATTCTTGTCCTTAATATACCCTTGGAATAATTTTAGTAAGCTTTCCTGTGACAAATCGCTCTTAATCATCAACTCAACTGGTATGGTAATTTGATTTCTAGATTTAGCATAGTATATTAATCCAATAACCATCGATCCAATTGCAGTAGCTTGCCCTATATGAGCAGCGATATCACTGATTAAACCTTGTAGTAATTTAGAGTATTCAACTAATTCGATTGAAGACGGCGATATAGAAGGCGATAACAATAGACTTTGTGTTAGGTAGTTTAGTTGTGAGTAAGTGCCTTCCCCATAGCTGCAAATATCATCCATCGTTTGAAATTCTCCATTGTTTTTGATAAATAACCTTCTTGTTTGAAGAAATTTTTGAAAATAAGCAATATCCAAATTCAAATTGTTTCTTAAACCGTCTCTTAGTAATATGGCTATAGGTTCGCCTAAATCTTTATTGCTTGATGGGTCTTCAGTAAACACCCTTAGCATTAAATCACTCCAAAATTTGAATTTCAAATCAGCCGTAGTTGCTCCCAAAGTATTGGACAACTGATTGGAAGCTTGAAACGATACCGATTGATGATTCGAACCACCTTGGTTAATTTTATTAATCTCATAGTTGAAAGCCCGAATAGCTAAGAAAGAATTTCGTGCCGGCTCAGGCATATATTGAGCTAAGATGTATGACGACCTGTCATTTGTTTCAAGCAATTGATTAATATTTTCTTGAGCATTGAATACAAGCAGTTTATAGCTACTACCTATCGAATACTTCCTCAAACTTCGTTTTAACCATCTCAGATTTACTGAGATCATCATGATATAGCATTCGAAAAAAATAGATATTGAAGCAGTTCGAATGAAAATTGAAAATATTCGACCAAAAGTTTATTTCGATATCGACATAGATAATACTAGAATTGGGAGAATTGTATTAGAATTATACGATGATTTAGCTCCTTTGTCAACTAAAAACTTTATAAATTTATGTGAAGGTATAACAATTGGAAACAAATTGTATACGTACAAAAATTCAGAATTTGACTTAATTACTAAAAACTTTATAATTCAAGGTGGGGATTTAAATGGAAACATATCGACCATCTACGGTGATGACATAACAAAACCAATACCAGCTGAGAATACTAATTATGATTTTTCAGAGTCATTTAAATTATGTTTAAAGTTTCAACTTGACAAGGATGAGAATGGGTCTCAATTTTTCATTACAACACACCCATTACCGCACTTAGCCGGAATGTATTCAGTTATTGGGGAGGTCATTCATGGAAAATCAGTAGTGAGAGAAGTTGAAAAATCGGAAATCAATCTCGATATGAGCCCAGCATTGTCAATTGTTATTGCAGATTGTGGTGTATGGGATGAAACCATGGATATTCCAATTTTCAATGCAAGCTACGATAATATAGGTGGGGACGTTTTTGAAGAGTACCCCGATGATGACAAGAACATTGACCATGAATCTTCAGAGTCAGTATTCAAAGCTGCAACCATAATCAAAGAAAGTGGAACGCTTTTGTTTAAAAGCGGAAACTTATACGAAGCTTTTTTTAAATACAAAAAATGTTTGAGATATGTGTTAGAATTTATTCCTGATCAAGACCAGGAGCCTGATTGGAACGCAAAATATCTAGATTTAAAAAAGAAGCTTTATTTAAACTTGAGTTTAGTTTGTCTCAAATTGAAAGATTACCATACGTCCATTGATTATGCTACATATTTATTGGACATGGACAATATAACGGAACAAGATCGGGCAAAATCTTTATTTCGAAGAAGTTCTAATTATATCGAATTAAAAAAGTATAAACTAGCTTTATCAGATTTGGAGAACGCTCATAAATTAATACCGAATGACGAAAGTATAACGAGGAGTTTAACGAGAGTGCAAAACTTGGTTCAAGCTGAAAACGAGAAGGAAAAGGCAAAATATAAAAAATTCTTTAGTTGAAATTGCTGATTAAATTATATGCTGCATCATGAAATTATTAAAAAATTATGAATTTGTATCACTTCTATCGTTTTCGTTATTCGTAGAACTGTCTGAAGGATTATCAAACAAACTTCTCAAGTTCATGTTTTCTAAAATTTCCTCACTATGAACTTGATTTTCTGAATCTCTATTTTCTAAATTATTTCTTCTGCTTATTACACCTACAGGAAACAAATTACCTCTTCTAGTTGAACCGTCTCTAATATAGTCAAAAATTCTATTGAACACTGGGGCACTAAAGAAAGATCTTGATGTCGGCGATCTTGATATGTTCAGCTCCGTTTGATTATTAGAGCCATGGGGAAATGTTTGTGAATCATTCTCAGACATTGAAGGTAGCTCATTTGAATTCAAGCCAAAAAAATGTATCCTTGAATCATTGGTGTTGGTGAGCTGAAGGTCACTTGGGGTATCATGAGATGCCAACGCTTGAGACTGTAGACTAGAACTTCCAGGAATTGTAAATAGGGAAACATGTCTGTTTTCAATAGAAGATCGCGATGTGGTATCTGCTGATGATTCAGAAATTGAATATCGACATAGTGGACAGGTTGTATGATTTTTAAGCCATTCAAATAAACAATCCTGACCAAAAATATGATTGCAAGGCATTTTTATAGCAACGTGTTGAAACGATTTCTTGTAGTCTAGTAAATAACCCGTGTCTTCTGACTTAGCGTCATTATTTACCGCGGAATCATCGTTTGCAGTGGTATTGGTATCTCGATTAAAATCTTCTCTAGCATTTGAATCGAATTCTGTTGTTGAGCTCGTATTGTCATTGTTGCGTCGTTTTTTAGTAGATATTGCTTCTTCTGTGCAACGATTTTCCGCAGTGTCTTGCTTTTCATCAAACTTTTCAAAGCATATAGAACAGTTCGAGCTTATACCTTGTTCGTGTAGTTCTTTGTTACTCACATTAGGAAATGATTTGAACTTTTTTACTGTCACGCCTTTCTCCTCGTGTAGCCCGTTGATGATAGACGAATAAGCCATCTGAGTCGCTAGCCTTATAAATTCTTGTATAACTCTTGGCTCTCTGTTATTTGCATTATTTGGTAAAGATAGAACTAAAGAGCCTGAGCGATTTGGATTGCTAGGTCTGTTTTCATTGGAGAAAACATAATTGACGGTAATAATTATTGCTCTGTTATCATCCGATTCTGAGGTTGTTGTCGATCCAGCAGATGTGTTGGGTTGAAAGTCTTGTTCTGCAGTCCTAGACAGTTCATGATTTGAGATACCATCATCTCCTGCGTTTGAAGAAGAGGATGGCTGTTGCTGTGAATGATCTTGTGAATGATCTTGTGAATGATCTTGTGAGTTATTGTCCTGATTTAAACGAATTTGATTGTTCTCGCGAGTATTGTTTTCGGAATTCATGGTGAGATCAGTAAATATAGTTGCCACCCAAAGAAACTGCGTGTAATATGGAGGGCAAACCAAGTGCAAATTGGTGAAGTAAAAACAAAAAGATCGAAATAACTGAAGGTGTGGTTATGAAATTAGAATCATTTTTTTGTCTTACTAAGTGTGATATGTGTGACGACATTAAAGCTGTATTTTCTTTTTTTTTTTCTCGGTTCAAATTTTGTGCTGCAAAATGCGGATATCGTTACTAATTCTATTGTTAGGTTTGCAAGTTTTCTCGTATGTATATTTTTAAGGATATGCGAGTTATACATCTATAAATCTATGAAATTCAAACATAAAAGTAAAGAGCTGAATAACATCCAAGCTGATATCGATAAAGTGCTGGAACTTGAATGCTTGGAGCCACTCTCAGTTGATGAAGACCCGCTACTTGATGAGGAGGATGACGAAGAAGAAGAAGAAGTTGACGATGAAGATGAATTTTGGCCTCCAGTTGCAGGTACACTGGTGGTGATAATTTCAATATCTTCATCATTAGTGTAATAAACTTGTGACAAGTGGACTTCATAATCATCTAAATCGTAAACAACATAGGCATTTCTTAAAACATTGTCTCCAAATAACATATAGGAGCTACTAGAACTTTGTTCAAATATTCCCAAAATACATTGATTTGTTCCAATTTGCAATGTTAAATCTGAAATTGGTACTTCAATAGTCTTGTTACCGAATTGTATGTCAAGTCTACCTTTAGACGTTAACAAATTACAGCTGACAACGTAGGCACCAATGGATCTTGAATAAGATCCGCTAACTGCTTTTCCAATGGCTTCCAATGTATCAGAAAATACATATGATAAGGTGGAACCAGTGTCCAAAACGACACCAGTGCTATCCGATAAGACAGTAGTTTTTTCTCCACTCGAGCTCACAGTTGACATGTTACTAACTTCAACTTCAATTCTAACCGGATAACTAATACTTGAATATGTTCTAAGCATTGGTAAAGTCTCTAAAGTACCTTCATATTTTGCATGATCGACAGCACCAAACAAAATTGAACCTTGCTTAGCATCAGCTTCATTCAAATACAAGGAGTAAGCTGCTTTGTTGATTACACCTTGATTTTTCAATTTTATTGGCAAATTTTCATACATGTATCCATATTGGACGGTCACTTCTAAACCAGGCAATCCAATGCCCAAGACACCAATGTCGGACGAAGTTTCATTGGCAATTGCAAACGATAAGTCATTAATAGTTGCATTCGCTATTGTAACGTCATCGTAACCCCAGATACCTAAAGCCTCAGTGCCATCAGCGTATTGAATTTGGAACACATCAGTATTGTTCTTTGTAAATGTATCAGAAGTCTCTGTATTGAATGAACCATGAGATGTACAAGAATTGGAACCTGTGGCAGAAGATCCAGAAGATCCAGAACCACCAAATGGAGAATATGTAGGGTTGGAACCAGGTCCGTCACTAATGTATACAGTTGTGTAGAATCCCAAAAATTTATTTTCTTCTTCAAATGATCTTGTTGGAGTTGTGTCTTCTTTTTTATTGATTTCCCTCCTTATTTCCGATTTTTTGTGGAAGCTAACTCCAGTGCCTTGATTGAAACGTTTCAAATTTTCATCACCTCTTTTCGTATTGGTATTGGCTATACATTTTAAATCATGAGACATGACCCATAAATCAGAAGAACCTGTATCAACCAAAACATTATTTTTATCCTTATTCGATCCAATTTCTAAAGTGGCCATGTAAAAAGTTTGTTGATTTGATAAAACCATGTTGAAAGAACCGTCTTTTTTATACAACTTTGGAGTGTCATCGTCATCGGGAGATAAGTCTTCTTTTGATTGACCTCTTCTTACTTTGAAATCCAATTTAAATATCTCACTTTGGTCTGAATCACCAGTTGATCTGAATGATAACGACGAGAAAACAAATGACGGTAAAAAAATAAGCCCTTGAAGTACTAATAGTGATACTGGGTTCATGATGTCTAGATGATAAAGTCTTAATAGAAAAAATCAAATGATATCACGACGAAGATGGCAATGGCTTTGAATTAATGATTGCTTCTTTTCTGAACAATTGATTATTAATTTCTTGCAACACCTAGTGTAAATAAGATTATTTTTGGCTTATCAGATAATGATGCAATAAATCTGTCTTGTTTGAAGATGAAAGACAATCTACTGAAATGAACTTGAAATCTTGCAATGGAAATTGAAATTCTGAAGTTTCGGTTAGAAAAAAAAAAAACCCAAATAAATTAAAAATGATCTGAAAACGGTAATATGGTAGCAACCGTAAGGCAATAACTAAACCAACTTTAAGTTAGTCTTTTGAATGAATTAGTAGAGGATAAAAGATTTCGAACAATTCAAACAGCTATTTATAAACAGACAGCCCAGTGGTTGTGGTAATTTTTGGGAGATGATATTCAAGAAAGGGGCGTAGCGATAATTATGGCTGACGGAAAGAACTGGTAGCAATACGGACGACAAACGTCTATTTTTAGTAAAAGTTGGTTTGAGCATCAAATGACCCCCGAAAAGATTAATTTAATTCAAAGCAAAGAAAAAATCAAGAAATTTAGGAAACTCAAAAAAAAAATGGTAAAGGCGAAGCAATGAACAGCTCCAATCAATGGCCATCATCAAAGCTTTCGTTACGCTTTGGCGGAACTCAAGAAAGTTACTGTTATTCAACTTGCGACAAACACACCAGGGCCTGAGTTAGTTTCCAACTAATTGTGTCTTTCGTTTTTACACGGACAGTGTGATTTTTAAAACTGTGCTATGCCAAAAACACTTACTATCACGTGATAATGAGTATCGAAGTACATAAACCTGTATAGAAAATATACTTTTAAAATAAAAAAAAAAAAAAGAAGTATGCGCAAAAATTAGATATTTTTGGTTTTTACTTGTAACAGATTTCTTCACGGCAATTTGACAACCAAGCTTCCATAGGATAAGTTGTCAAAGTGGTTTCAGTAGAAATAAGCTAGAGTACTTGATTCAAAACAGCAAAATTTGACTCACTGATCATTTTAAGCTTATTTATATTTTTGACGCCAGTTGACTCATTCAAGGTTGAAAAAAATGCAATTAAACAAAGATAGGTCAAAGATGTGACTATTCATTTCTTACTTTGCAACTCCCTTTACCTTGAAATTTACCAACAATCTTATCTTACAATTTGTGACCATTCCACAAATTAGTTAACTTTAAATTTTTGTAATGGAACTACTTGAACGTTATTTACTTCGTTTCCATTTACCTATTTTTATAATTTTTTGTAATCATTTAGTTGTGAGCTTCTGATATCAATTATCTATGTAAACTGATGTATTTGAGTAACTTATATTATTGAAGTTTGGATGTTAAAAATTGCCGCTTAAGAAATCTAAAATATCAATATACGGGTTTTCACGTCAAAAATTTCAAAAACTATTCTAAAATATTAAGTTTTTTTTTTTTTTACGGTATATAATTTCAACAGACAATCGCGAACTGAAACTTTAAGCATTCTTGATGTACGATTCCTTTGTAAGTATAAGAGTTGTAAACCATTGACTAAGACTTTATGTTACAAGAAACAAGTATCCTCCTAATTCATTTCTTATCAAACAAAATTTACATTCTGAATCAAGTAGCAAAACCTGATCATGAACGTTTTGATGATTATTTTCTTGTCAACTAGTGTTGTTTTAATTTACGTCTACTGACAATAATCGTATTAATGCCTCTAAAAAAGCAAAGTGCTTAACCACTTGTGCAATAATAGTATTTGTACAACTTCAATGAGCAAGAAACAGACAAGACATCGATGTGAACAAAACAAATAGCAAGATTGCAGGAGATTGAGAGTTCAACTTGGTATTTAAGATTACAAAATGGTATTAAGTGACCTGAACTAGTTTAATTATTTGTGGTTATCTTTTAATCTTGCCTGAGAACTAACCGGGCATACAATCCGACTCAACTACAGTGTAAATTCTTATGGGTTATGTTTATAACTGAACAATTTTAAATTGTTTCGTATATCGATCTCCATTATTTAAGAAATTATTTTGAATAATACAGTTTAAATAAACAACTTTGAACAGTTTCAAAGTTTCAAAAGTTATGACATGTAAAAGTCAAAGTTTCAGTCTGTATCTAAAACTCCTACACGACACGACAATGCCCTGCTAGCTTTTTTTTTTTTTCGGTTGGTCGCATTGAAAAGAATTTGAGATGACATTTGATATTTTTCAATTTCAGGAATATTACAATGTCTAAACCAGATCTATACGACCAGTACCCCATAGCCACTTTACCTAGAATACCTGATTTAAATATACACGAGAAACTAGTGATTGCAAATTCAGATTTAATTGAAAAAAACCACATCATCGACATAGGGATTTCCAAATCAATCATTTCCACATACTTGATAAAACCGAGTCCCAAATTATTATGGTCCTATTCATTAAAACCTTCAACAATAGTGAACTTTTTAGTCACTAAGGAAGTTTCAAATAACGAAAAATTGTATTTGGTAAGTTTGACTGAGAGAAAGTTGGAAAAATTGTTATTGATTAGAACAATAAAGAATGATTTGACCATTCAAACTACAAAAGAAATTGAATTGAAATTAACCAAAAAATGCGTAAATCTAAAATTTTTAAATGATAGTGAAATTTTAGTAGTTTATTTCGATGGTTCTATTGATTTCATTAGCATCGATGATGAAAAATTCGAAATTGGAAATAGATTTGAAAGTTCTGACAAGGTTGTTTATCAAGACTTTGTATCTGATTTAAATGATTCCAACTTGTTTTATTTGCAAGTAAGTGAAACGTCCAAAAATTTGATCTACAAATTGTGCTCAGTTGATCCAGTAGCTAAATCTGTGGTTGAATTAAACTCAAAGCATTTAACATTTGTAGGAGATGCAAAATTCACATATATTTCTGGAGTGTTATACCAATACCATGATAAACAAATTGATTCCTTATCAATTGCAAACTTTAGTTTATTAAAATCTGTGTCTTTGAAAGCAATCATCAATCAATTGGATGAAAATTGTTCAATTAAAGCACTTGCCCCTGATCGTTTGCTAATGGGTTATTTAAACACTTTGTATTTGATAAATTTCAAATTTGAAAGTGTCTTATCTAAATTTTTATCAAGTAGCAGTTCATCAAACAGTATACCAGACAAAATATATTTGAATTCAGTCGTTCAAGTTAAGGGTAATTCACAGGCAAGTCAATTTACAAATGCGTTTTACTTAAATTTGAAAAACAAAGATAACAATGTATATTTGAATATAATAGATGTGAATGTGGGATTTAATAAGTTGAATGAGTGTCTTGGATTAGCTATCAACAAATATTCAGATGAAAAATTCAATGAAATAATCGATATACTAGAAACTGACATCAAATCAAGCAAGAACGATGACGAGTTGTATGAAATATATGAAAGTTTGAAAGCAGCAATAGAGAATGAGGACATAAGTAAATGGGAGTCTATATTAATACCATATTTAAAGAATAACAAAACATGGGAAGAAATTAAGAGGTCCAAATTCCAGAATAAATCGGGGAATAAAAAGGTATACAATTTTAAAGAATTTGAAGTGGATACTGATCGTACAGTTGATATTAACTTCATTATATCGATTTTGAATTTAATATTTGAAATCGACAACGATGATATGAAATTGGAGTTCAAAAATTACAAGTTGATACCCGAATATACATTGATGTATTTGTTGACCAACCCAGTTTACCCAATTCAATTTACTCAAGGGTTAATTCAATTATTGGACAAGTGTGAATTAAAGGTTTTGTTGAGACAAACTATCAATACATGTCCAAATGTATCATGTAAAGATTTGGTACAACAATTACTTAAGGGAGAAGAACAGGAATCAGAAATTATAGTTGACTTGATAGACAGATTGATTAATGATTTCAACCAGCAAGAAATATTGTCGAGCACAAAGCAAGTTTTTAAAACAAATTCAAATACTACCAGTATTACAAAGTTGATATCTAAATTGGTGACGTATGGTTCCAACACTAATGTTTGGTACATGATTGAAATTTTAATCAACACCAATGGGTTGCATTCATTCAACGATCAACAAGATAATGTGGACAAATTGAATGAAATAATTGAAGCGAGATTGGATCTAATCAAATCGAACAGTTTCAATTTGACTTTAACCAATCAGGTCTTGATGAAGAAAAACAAAAAACAAATTAATAAAGATTTGGACATTTTAACAATCACAGATAATTCAAACCAAAAGTCGAAACAAAGTGACATTGATCAAGAATTTATAAATCTAAATGAGAAGATTCCAAATTATTCAGTTGAAAAAATTGAGTTTGTATAAATTATAGATTAAGGTAATGAACAATTTAACTTTCAATTTTACTGCTGATAAAAACGGGTAATAGTTTAGCTATACTTTTTTGTTCATGCAAAATTGTCTAGAATTTCCATTGATATGTTCTCATAAATTTAAGGTACTGCTTAGGCTAAGATTTATCCTGATGCTTTCTAAGGGTTAAAAAAAAGTGAAAATCACTTAGACTTTGAAAAGTCAAATGACCGCCGTAGTCCTAGCCTTTTTCGTAATTTCTAAAGTCTCAGCTATAGCAAAAGATTAATTTTCAAGTAAGTTCACTAGTGTATCTGTATTTGGTCTAATATTATTAATTGTAACTACAATTTGCGGCTATTCTTCGCAGCTACTATTACATAATATTACTGCTCCAAATTACATAACTGAAAAAATATCTTAATTTTTTTGAATAGGTTTATATCAAATCAGAATTCATACGTTAAGTTTCATTGTAGATGTCTTCATCCCTAACTTTACAAGCCTATAGAAATGCACTTAGAGCTACCAGAGTAGTTTTTAAACAGGACGCACCGGTGTTGAAAGCAGCTAGACTACAAATCAAACAAGAAATTATAAATAATAATCAACTCCCAAACCAGACCAAAGAAGAAATTGAGTCAGCGGTAAAGAAATTGAATGATGTGAGTAGATTCCTAGTTGAAAATTTGGTTCAAGGTGCAAAGCAAAGCGATGGTAAATATCTTTTAAATTTCCACGATAAAATAGAGTTGGGCGATAATGAAACTATCAAACAGAACAACAAATCAAATCTTGGTAGTTTGGCAACTAAGAAAGCTGCAAAGCTATCTAAATAATCTTTATGACATTGACTTTGTAAATAGGGTAAAATAAACGTTAATATCAAATAACTGAAAAAAAAAAAAAAATGTAATAACAAAATGACTAACAAACCACCTTCAAACAGTAGTGAAATAGCTACTGCTAAACGAGATGTGCAAATTTCAAAAGCTTTATCATATTTGCTTCGACACGGTGCAGAAAAGGAAAAACTTAATATAGACCAACAAGGTTATATACCGTTGTCAGAAATAATAAATCATCAAAGATTGAAAAGTCATAAAGCTACTATCCAAGATGTAACTAGAATAGTTGAAAACAATGATAAGCAGAGATTTGCTTTGAAGACTGTTGAGGACGAGCTGTGGATATGTGCCACTCAAGGTCATTCAATTAAATCTGTTTCTAACAATAATCTTGTACTTATGACCCAAGAAGAGTTGAAAAAATTGAACCTATACCATGGCAGTTTTGCTAACAAGTTAAAATCTATCAAAAATTCAGGTGGGTTATCAAAGATGAACAGAAATCATATTCATCTAACGTGTAAAGAATTTTCGACTATTTCAGGTGTTAAGATTAATTCAAATTGTTTCATTTATATAGATGTGGAGAAATGTTTACAGAATGGGGTCCTATTTTACAAAAGTTTGAACAACGTGATCCTAACTCCTGGTGATTCAAGGGGATTTTTGAGTTGGGATTTTATCGACAAAATAGTCGATTTGAAAGGCAATGAGATTGGTAAAGAAGAAATATAATCTATAATGGCCTAAATTTGTTATGAGTCCACTGATCTAAAAAAATTTACTTTGCAGTTTCAAAAATCAGTCTGTTTTATGGTTTTGTTGAATGTAGTTCACCTACTTATTCAATTACTTTTAAACCGCCTAAAAACATTTCTTCGAAGAGACTGAAGATTACAGTTAAAGTCAACAACATTCAAAAATGTTGAAGGATCATTGCGGATGCAAAATCTGTTGTTTTTAATGGTGCGTTGTGACAGATATAATAGCTAGTTGATTTGGGTGTTTGAAGATTTTGAAAGCATGCGGGATTATTAGCGTAAAGTCATTATAACATAGGGCTGACAAAATAAAACTAGTTATAAATGAAAATGATTGGGAAACTTAAGGGTAATGAGGAAACGGTGAACGAAAAGTCTAATTATTGAGATTAAAAGCAGTTGTATAGTAATTAAATCAAATCTCTGGGTAATGTAGATTGTATCCATGTTTTCAGATAAATATTAGATATGGGTATGAATCCGGAGCACTTCCATTGAAAATTTACTTTGTTATTCAATATAGACGAATGTTAGAATTGGATTTATAGATGTACGAAAAGTTGATTTTGTGAAGCTGTTTGCTGATTTTATTAGCAAGTCAAGAATATACTTCGAGTGGACAAAACGCAGAAGTTTTGGTTTCAAAGCTTATGCGGTATACAAAGAATGAATTTAGCCTCTTGAGAAATCAAAGTGTCAGCCCTTGAGTTTAAAAATATTGTGGGGAGCTGAGCATATTGCAACTTCCTCATCTGCATATAAGATTAATTCGAATCCGAATTGTTAATCTCTCAATTTTTGGATTCTTTTGTACGTCGAAAACATTACCTTACACTTGCCGCATTTAGGTTGCCTCTATGTCAAACTTCGTATCCCAGTTCGGTAGCAACATTTTGTCTGTTCACAATTTGCAATTTTACGTTTCAAATTGATACATTGCGTGATACCATTTTTGGTAATTAAAAAATAGAAAACATTTCCAGAAGGTCATCAAACCATTCTAACACTACGGCCTATTTGTAAGAGTAACATTCAACTAACAAATCAGTTTCAGGTTTCCGATTAGTCTTGATTTAGTTCTGCCTTTCCATCCACACGTACTTGACTTAAGTAATACAGAAAGAAAAGAATCAGCATTGACGGGATACTCGCTTGAAAAGTGGGCTGAAAAAAGGGGGGGAGAAACGATCTTTTTATTGTTCCATCGGTTGCCGAGTAGAAAAAAAGTGACGATAAGTAATTGAGCATGTTATAACTGGAAATGGTCTAGTAGCAAGTTTAACTGTTTGCAGCTGGAGCGGCAATCGGAACTACCAACTTTTAGGAAAAACAAAAGAAAAAAAAAATCACTCAGGTGCAAGAGTACATGTCCACGCACGGAATCACCAGTCCAAAAGTTTAATGCTATGATCCATCCCAACTCTATTGAAGATCAACCAGATTCAGTAATGAGAAGGTTGTTCGTCATAAAAAGTTTAAAGAAGTGAGGGACCGGAAGTGGAAGGAGGTAGCCGCTGCACAAGATGCTTACGATCCAACAAAAAGAAAAGTTCAGATTGGGTACGGAAACTGTGAATCTAGATCAACGCCCGAAAGGCTTTGTATACAGGAAATAACGGTAAAGCGGTTTCAATTATTATGTAATATATTATATAATAGGAAAACTAGATTCATGTTTCTTGATTCTATTTGTTGTACATCCTTGACTAACCACTTCTATACATAGTTTATATTTAAAATCAATCCTTTGCCGTCTTGATATATTTTCTACCCTAATATAACAATCTCCAAGAACCTATCTGGATTAAAATTTCCACTCTCCATCATTCATCACCATCACTGCAATCACTTTGTTTCTTTAAGTTGAAAACTGATATTGTGTTTTTAAGGAAAGTTCAAGTTGGCAAAGTCAATTAATTTTGTATTAAATTTGTTGTTTTACCAATTACAAGCTATCCCCTTATTAATCCTTCCGTTCCTTTGTACTTCTGAATCATGTATTTAAATTGTCACTCCATAGTTTCTACTACAAAATCGTCCACCTCAGCACCTTCTACAACAAATTCTACTCAGGTTTTTAATTCAAAGAATAAATTTTCAATGAGAAGTAGTTCAAAAATTTCCAAGGCAGATATCTCAAAGTCAAAATTGTCTCCACTAGACGTTAAAGTTCATGCATCACCCACGCTTAATAAAAATATTTCCGACCAATTCAAAACGTCAACAACAGACAAAAACCAGTCTTTAACGGATAACAAAATTTGTCAGTGGTATTGCTGCTCCTGTGGCCAATCTTATGGCTCAATCATATACAAGGATGAATCGCTTAACGGTACTGACGACGATATCAAATCTACAAATTTTGAGCAATCACAAAATTTCAGTAATCAAAATTCCTCTTCAGATAATTATGTTTTGGACAATATAAAATATTACAGCCAAGTTCTTTATCAAAACCATCAAATTGAAAATGAAGATATGGATGAACCCTCAAATCAAAATTCATTAAATAATAGCCCAAAACCAATTTCTCCGTATGATGCATCTCCAATCTCATCTCCAATAATCACAGCAGCCAATTTGAATCAAAATGTTGCAGCAACAAATATTGAATATCAAGACAAAGTGATACTACAGATACCGACAAGGTTTACATGCCATCGCTGTAAGCATATGATGTGCCCGTATTGTTTAAAATTGAGGTTTAAAGATTTAAATGTGTAAATATTAGACATGTTTACAAATAGTAATGATTAATGATGACCAAATGATGATAGTTTTATGTTTCCGCAATGTTCGTCCCGTGTATGTAATAATTATAAATACATAATTAACGTCGAGGAGTTGTCAGGGACAATGGAGATGTCGGGGACAGTACTGCACATAAAATTTTTGACTTCGGAAATAAATTTACACACTCAAATAGTGTTGCATTTAATGTAAGTATAGATTAGAAGGATTATTCCCGAAAATGCAAAAATTTATTGCTAACAAATTTTTGAAAAAGGGTCACGTTGTCCCTATCATCTTCATTGTCCCTGATAACTCCTCGACGTTAATGTTAATTATTGTACGTTGCAGCCGAAAAACAAAATAATTTTAAGCTACCATCTGCAAATTTTGTATTAATAAATTGAAATTACATAAAAGTAATATCAGTTATATTCAAATAACAGTTGTTAATGAAACCTACAAAACTGTAAATCAGTTTATAAACACAATCTCATAATTTTTGTTTCAATCTAGTGAATATTTTGTACGTTCTAAACTAAAAACATAAAATCTGTTGGTCTAATATTTATACAAGAGGACCAAAAATGATAAAAAATTGGTTTTACCTCATAAAATTTTAAATCCAACTTTTAGATTGACTATGGTATTGATCTACTTATCATCCATGCTAATTTTGCGGCCACACTATTGTTACATCTGTGTAAAATATGGATAACAAGGATTCACAAATAGTACATTATTCTAGAGTTCGATCGAGAGGATCCGATATACATGATATCCACCATTTATGTGCTAAAGAGGTCTTGATTTAATATTTGTCAGTTCATCCCGCAAACCATCCACAAGATCAATTTTGTTCGGAAAACAGTGACAGCAATAAATTAACTAATATAACTTAATTAAGAAGGCGTGGGGCGCACTAAAATCCTAATTTGGACAAAACGATCAAACATTTATTTAGCTGATTCCGTGGTCCAATTGAGAGCCCCAAATTAAAAAAAAAATACTGAAAGAACTAACAACCGCCAACAATAGTGGCAAGCCTTCAATTTCGGAATGCTGGAAAACAAAAGGAGCTCATTAATACGTAAAGTACCTCAAAAATGCGATGTTGATATTTATTTCCAATTGACCTTGGTATAGAGCAGAGTTATTCTGCAAAATTGCAAATCTGGAGTGGGCGACATATGGTAGCACATGTGACCACAGTTTGAATAGAAATAAAGTTTCCTCGGTATGAAGCCAGCAAAAGCACAAAAAAGAAGATTCTCGGTTGAAAAAATAATTTGTGTCGGGGACAAGTGAATATATTCACAAGCAGTAGTTAACTACTTGTACTGTCTGCCTCCCAGGGACACGACTGCTGTTTTTGTCTCCCCCCGCAAAATTCATATGTAACTTTATTGTTGAATAAAGCAGATTCTGTTATATATATATATATACCCACTTCTGTTTTCCCCTGCTCCAGATTTTTCTACTGTTTTCCCAATTTTCTTCTTTGAAACTTTTACTACTCAATTATATTTCAATTCATCTCACCATTGTATTTTCCTGATTTCCTGTGATTAAACAATTGCCCCAACATTTTCAAACAAAGCTGAATTGATTATATTAATATACCATGTCAAAGTTAAATTTTAAAGACAAAGTCGTCATCATCACCGGTGCTGGTGGTGGTTTAGGTAAATACTACTCCATAGAATTTGCAAAATTAGGTGCCAAGGTCGTTGTAAACGATTTGGGTGGTGCTTTGAACGGTCAAGGTGGTAACTCAAAAGCTGCCGATGTCGTTGTTGACGAAATTAAAGCCAAAGGTGGTGTTGCTGTTGCTGATTACAATAACGTCTTGGACGGTGACAAAATTGTTGAAACTGCCGTTAAAAACTTTGGTACTGTACACATCATTATAAATAATGCTGGTATTTTAAGAGATTCATCAATTAAAAAGATGACTGAAAAAGATTTTAAATTGGTCATAGATGTCCATTTGAACGGTGCTTACGCTGTTACCAAAGCTGCTTGGCCATACTTTCAAAAACAAAACTTTGGTAGAATTGTAAACACAGCTTCCCCAGCTGGTTTATACGGTAACTTTGGTCAAACCAATTATTCAGCAGCCAAAGCCGGTTTGATTGGTTTCGCTGAAACTTTAGCCAAAGAAGGTGACAGATTCAATATCAAAGCTAACACTATTGCTCCATTAGCTAGATCAAGAATGACTGAGTCCATCTTACCACCTCCAGTTTTGGAAAAATTGGGACCAGAAAAGGTTGCTCCTTTGGTCTTGTACTTATCCCATCAAGACACTGAATTGACTGGTCAAACTTTTGAAGTCGCTGCTGGGTTTTATGGTCAAATTAGATACGAAAGATCAGGTGGTGTTTTGTTCAAACCTGATGAAACTTTTACTGCTGAAGTTTTGGCTAAAAGATTTAGTGAAATTGTTGATTTCGATGATTCCTCAAAACCAGAATATTTGAAAAACCAACATCCATTTATGTTGAATGATTACACTACTTTAACCAAAGAAGCTAGAAAATTATCTGGAAATGATGCCTCTGGTGCTCCAACCGTTTCATTAAAAGACAGAGTTGTTTTAATTACCGGTGCTGGTGCTGGTTTAGGTAAAGAATATGCCAAATGGTTTGCCAAATATGGTGCTAAAGTTGTTGTTAATGATTTCAAAGATGCTAGTAAAACCGTTGAAGAAATTAAAGCTGCTGGTGGTGAAGCTCACGCTGATCAACACGATGTTGCAACACAAGCTGAAGCTATTATTGAAAACGTTGTTGGTAAATACGGTACTATCGATGTTGTTGTTAACAATGCTGGTATTTTAAGAGACAGATCATTTGCTAAAATGACCAAACAAGAATGGGATCAAGTTCAAGCTGTTCATTTATTGGGAACTTTTAACTTATCCAGATTAGCATTCCAAATTATGGCTGAAAAGAAATATGGTAGAATTGTTAACATTACTTCAACTTCAGGTATTTACGGTAACTTTGGTCAAGCCAATTATGCATCTGCTAAATCAGCTATTTTAGGTTTATCTAAAACCTTAGCCATTGAAGGTGCCAGAAACAATATTAAAGTCAACATTGTTGCTCCACATGCTGAAACCGCAATGACTTTGACTATTTTCAGAGAAGAAGACAAAAACTTGTACCATGCTGATCAAGTTGCCCCATTATTGGTTTACTTGGGATCAGAAGATGTTCCAGTTACCGGTGAAACCTTTGAAATCGGTGGTGGATGGGTCGGTAACACCAGATGGCAAAGAGCTAAAGGTGCTGTTTCCAAAGACGATGTTACTACTGTTGATTTCATTAAAGATCACATTGAAGAAATCACTGACTTTTCAACTGACACTGAAAATCCAAAATCAACTACAGAATCATCTATGGCCATTTTATCCGCTGTCGGTGGTGACGATGACGATGAAGATGAAGAAGAAGAAGATGAAGGTGATGAAGAAGACGAAGAAGATGATGTTGAAGAAGATGACCCAGTCTGGAAATTCGATGACAGAGATGTTATTTTATACAACATTGCTTTGGGAGCTACTGCAGACCAATTACATTATGTTTATGAAAATGATTCTGATTTCCAAGTCATTCCAACTTTTGGTCATTTAATCACTTTCAATTCAGGTAAATCACAACATTCATTTGCTAAGTTGTTGAGAAACTTCAACCCAATGTTTTTGTTGCACGGTGAACATTACTTGAGAGTTCATAAATGGCCACCACCAACCGAAGGTGCCATCAAAACATCATTCCAACCATTAGCTACTACACAAAAAGGTACCAACACCGTTGTTGTCCATGGTTCCCAATCTGTTGATGACGCAACTGGTGAAACTTTATACTCCAATGAAGCCACTTACTTTATTAGAAACTGTCAAGCTGATACTAAAGTCTATGGTGATAGAAGATCATTTGCTACCAACTCATGGCCAGCACCAAAAAGAGAACCAGATTTTTCAATTGACGTTAAAGTTTCAGAAAACCAAGCTGCTTTATATAGATTGACTGGTGACAGAAATCCATTACACATTGATCCAAACTTTGCTAAAGGTGCTAAATTCCCAGCTCCAATCTTGCACGGTATGTGTACTTATGGTTTGAGTGCTAAAGTATTGATTGATAAATTTGGTATGTTTGACGAAATTAAAGCCAGATTCACTGGTGTTGTTTACATGGGTGAAACTTTGAGAGTTTTGGCATGGAAAGAAGGTGAAAATGTTGTTTTCCAAACCCACGTCGTTGACAGAGGTACCATTGCTATTAACAATGCTGCTATTAAATTAGTTGGTGACAAAGCTAAGATCTAGTGTATGTAAGTGTGTTTGTTTATTAAAATATAAGGTTAAAATCGTAATAGTTTCAGTTCACTGGTTTGTAAAACATGATAATTAAGCAACTAAGCTTTATTGATAATGAAATCTGTAGTTTAAATTTCACTTATTATTAGGCTGTTGATAGTTGTATAAATGTGCTTGAGTAACTTCGCGATCAAAATGAATGTCTTGTCATGATGAATTGAAAGAACATTATATAGTGTTCTCATGAGTGCACTGCTGAGCTCGTAAGAAATCTGATGTTACGGACTTACTAACTTTATTAAAAGGTGATTCTAATTACGTTTTGTAAAGTTACTCAATCATCTTCATTCTTGTTTGTAGTCGCTTAAAAGAGTCGTGAAATTACGATAAACACGGTCTGATATGATTTGGTTTACTAAGTTTTACAAATTGTAAAATGATCATGGTGTTCTTTATAGTATTCAATTTTACCTTCTCAAGCTTGGAACTACGCAGGTCGGTCATTCAAAAAAATCGTAATCCTGCGATTGCGAGGATGAGTTGGTTAAAAAAGGGAACTGAGGAAACTTAAAACTGAATAACAATTATTACATAACATTAAATCCAAACAGCAACTACTTTGAAAACAAATATATCATTGAAGTACCAACAATATTGTAGAAACCAAATGTAACATTTTTAGCTTCTCAAATAAAATTCTTATTAACTCAAAAACCATTTATATTTTTCAATTGTTTTATCAATTTTAATTGTTTGTATCCTTTTTACTTTATACTAATTTGAACTTGTCTCAAAGTTAGTCTTAATGAAGCTGGCCAATATGAACTATGATACTATGTCACGATGAATAATATCAGTTACTGCCATGTTTGCATCGTCGTCATCTTCAATGATTTCCAAAATAACCTGCAAGTCATGAATCATTTGCAAAAGCCTAGTGATGATATAAATGTACGATGCAACGTCAATATAAACTGTATTTCGGTGGCTAGCTGTTTCGATGATGTTCTCCAAGTTGTCATTGTATAGACGAATGGCATTTGAACTAGCCATCAACCGCATTTGATAATGTTTGCAAATGGATTTTAAAATTTTATGATGTTTGCCCATTTTCTGTAATATTTAAGCCCATTAGTGAATTTCCAAGTTAATTCGAAAACCTGAAGAACGTGCCGATTATTATCCAAATGTGACAATCCTTCCAATCTTCTAATCAATTCATGTTCACTATGTACAAGTTCGCTCATTCGTACTTGTGATTTAACATCCCTAATCAGCATTGCTTCAAAAACATTTCTGGTTATATTGTGTTCGTCCACCCGTCTTTGAATTTCTACCGGACTTTCGGGCAAACTATCCACTGGTTTAGCATATCCGATCCAATATCATAAGGTCCATTTGGGTTTTCTGAAACTAATATTCCCTATCTTGCTATATAACCCTAAAGGCCGACGGTTGTTTTTTTGTTTTCCATCCATCACAGCTCTTCAAAATATCATTTTTGAATTTTTTCAATTTGCCGTGAATTATTTAAAAACTTGAAAATGAAATGTTATCGTAAAGTCGTAATCCGTTGCTCACAAATTCAAGTATTTCCAACGAGGTCAAAAATTATATTGCAAACGACGTACCATTGCTAGTTCTAGCGTACGGAGAGAATCCGTCAGTTGATTTTCCAGTATGTGAAGAACTACATCCATTGATCAAAGATTTCTATAAGTTACCCGAAATTAAACTGATATTATCTCAAGCTCATCCACACTTCATAGCTTTAGTCAAATACCCTAGCTTAGATCCAGCCCACTGTAGAAAGATATTCGATCAAACTTATTTATCTGAGAATTTTAACATCGCAGAATTCAAAAAGCATGAAGGTGGTGAAAATAAGTCTAACAGAAATAATTCGAGGGATGATTCTTCAAATAATAATCAAATTGTGTTTGAATACATGTCATTCGATGAGCAAGAAACAACTTTGCCATTGAGTGTTCAACTATTCGACCAAGATATTTATGCTGGAACAAGATTGCAAAAACTAATTTTCAGCGACTCTCAACCGAATGATTTAACAAAGCCGACGTACAAAAAGCAGGTAAGTTTTGAAGAGGCAATGTCGTTGTTCGCAATAACCTGTAAATATAACACTTGGACCAGGAGAAAGTACAACAACACAATAAACTATAAATGCGAAAGTGCTAAGGATTAGTTACTTAGTTGAACATGAAACGAAAAAATTTTGAATGTCCTGCCAGCTTGAAATTCAGACATATTAAGAAGAATCTCGGCTTTTTCATTATAGAATACGATTTTAATCACAATCACAGTTTTTTCAATGAATACAGTACTTTAACTGCCACTTTGCGGTCACCAGTAAAAGAATGGATCAGAAATTTAATACGTTTGGGACATACTTGCAAACAATTTAAGAAAATGCAACCGCATCTTCAGTTCTTGACCAACATATTGAGTTTAGATCAAAGTTTGAAAATCACAAATGATGCTTTCAATCAAGAAAAGAAAAAAGTTGGAAGTATAAGTGGTAAGTTTCACGAGGAGCTATCCGAATCCTTGAAACAGTGGGAAAATCTTTTCAACAAACAAGAGTGGGGACTGTTTCTCGAAGACATTGACAGTGAAACAGCAGAAGCTGGCTCAGAAGAAAATCTTTGGTTGTTCGCTTGTTCTTTTAATGATATGTTGGACGAGTTGAAAAAATCAGGTAATATTTGCTTTGTTTACTCGACGCATAAAGTTTGCATGACCAACAGTAATGGAAAAATTTATTTGTATCTTTATACTATAGTAATTGTGGATCTCCAGCAGCATTTTTGTTGACAAACAATTTATACAGTCGGACATTGCAAAAATTTTTTCAGGTTTTGAGAGATAAATACGATTGGATTCTAGAGACTGTTGCTATAGATTGTTCAGATGCCGAGAAAGCTTCAATAAGGGCCGTGCTCGAAGAAGACACAACCAATATTATTTTTTGTTATTTTCATTTCATGAGAGCCATTTCGAAAAATATAGATAGGTTGATTAAAAAGGGTAGTTTTCTCAATTCAAAGCATGAGACGTAAAAAGTATAATTGATGACACTTTTGTTCACAGAGAACAAACTTCCTATCATGAAAATAAGTCTCTTGAATTTGATGCATCTATTTACTTTGGACTCGTTTTTGAACGACATGAGACAGCCATTTTGAAGAAGAACTTGCTAGCAAAATTGGACTTATTTATATTTCGAAGCACTTCTTGAACATAATAACTTTGCTAGCGATTTCACGCAGACGAATGACAATATGGAAAGACAATGCAGTTTTTCGAAAATGAAGGAAGTGCTAGAAGTCATGGATGTTGACAGCATAGCTTCAGTAAAAAGTTATGCAATATCTGCTTTGCTTATTATGATGAAGAGTGGAAGTGAAGAAGATGTGGAACGAAATTACAAAGAATATCAAAAATACTTTGTAAATTTTACAGGATGGTTGATTTATTCAAAATTATTGCACAGAATGAAAACTTTCAATGTAATTTGTTGTTATGTAATGTAAACTTGAGTTAATGTAACGATAATGTAACGAGTTTCCTTTACATTAACTCAAGTTTACATTACATAACAACAAATTACATTGAAAGTTTCCATTCTGTGCTTAAATCTTGTTTTCTAAACAGATCTAGTCAAAATAGAGCAGACATTTTTTTAGGCATACTTTATCATGAAGTAATACCTCATTACAAGCTCAAAAAATCCGAGTTTCTAGCCGGATATAAAAAGAAAGAAAAGTTTTCGAACAAGAGGGCAAAATCAAATTTCCATTTTGTTGAAGACCTTGACAAAGATTTTTTGGAGAATTCAATTGATTATGGAACTGAAATATTTGTTAAATCTTTTACTGATTCCGATAAAAAGTATCAAGTCCGAAAACACAATCATATGTTCAAGTGTGATTGTGCAGATTATTCGACCATCACCCTTTGTAAGCATATTTGCATGGTAGTTAAGTTTGAAAAGCTACGTCCAGATTTGCTCCTAGAATTTCACAATCTTAGGACCAACAGGCAAGTGAGTCGATCTTCAAGTGATCCTAGTGAGTCAGCGGCCGCTAATGTGGCTAATCATGCTGCAGACATTAACTGGAGATTGACGAATTTGAGGAACAATTTTGATGTAAATCTGCAATTTGCTTACAATGATCAGTCAATAATTCAAAGAGATTTTCCGGATTATGGCTCAAGTGTGACACACGGATACCAGAGTTATGTTCATGAAGAACCTTATGCAGTTGTGCAACTTCCGAACGAGCCTTTGGAGTCTTCGAACGAGCCTATAGCTGAAAATCGAGACACACAAGGCGACGAAAATGGTCAAGAGAGTTTTGATCTTGGTGATCAGGAAGAAGAAATTGCTATGACACAATTAGAAGAATACGTTGAAGATGATACAAGTGACGACGAAAACGCCGAGCCCAATCATTTCTACACCTGTTCAGAGGATTTTGAAGAACAAATGGAAACATTGACAAGTGAATTGAACAAGTCTAGCAAATCAATATACAAGTATCTTAAGCCGGAGACTGCTCATGCTATTATCTCACAGATTAAAGACGTTATCTATTTTAAAAACAGGGCCATGACCAAGCATAGCTCTAAAAAAACGAAACAAAAAAGATAGAAATGTTATTTGATATTTGATAGTTAATGTGTTAGAAAAAAATATTTTAAAAGTAAATTTAATAAATACGTGTAATTATTTCAAAAAAAATAAAAAAATTAAATAAATTTGCGACACTGAAATTCATGATCGAATTGGGAAATACAGACCTAAGACCCGTTGACGCGAAAAAAATAAATTAGAAAGTTTCAAGTAACACGAATGAACGTCGCTAAAAGGACGATATTGTTATATACAACAGGCAAATGTTCTGGTAACTCGACTATTATATAAGGAAAATAATGCTCAATATAGAATGGAAATAAATTGTATCTTGGGCTTTAATAGAAATAAGATAAATTATTGATATATTCAAAAGAAGATTCGACAGTCGTCGATTATCGCGAAATCTTCAAATCAAGGAAACTCAAATGAACTTTACAATTAGTTAAAATGGGATGAATTTTAGCTTGAAAGAATTAAGATGCTATCATCATTCAACAGAAATGGAATCATGTATGCTTTTTTTATCAGGAATCATTTTCCAACGCGACGGACGTACAAAGATTTTTCTTGGGCCTTTGACAGTTTTTTCACGCGGCGATGGGTGCCACAGATCGCACCATTAAGGATGCAATAAACACCTGGTGCAAAGTTGGAAATACCCTAGGCAACTGACTATTGCGGCACGGCTCCAACGTAAGGTGCAATTCAAGATTGTTTAAAATTACAAATAAAGCAGCTTTATTCTGAGCTGAGTAAATATTGTTTATATCTCAATCGGGCAAACTTTATCAATATTTATAAACTTTTTATACCACTATACTTGGTTTATACCTAGTTGCTTCATCTTGTAGTTTTTCTTCATTTTTGATTCTTTATTTATTATTTTCTTTAATTGTTTCTTGCATTTTAACATTTCCTTAATTTTTGCAATTCTTTTATCCTATTAAGATGAAGTCTAAAATCCAGAGCAATTTGCTCGCTGTACATTTGATTGTGTCTCTCCCACTATTTTTTACATTTCAAAGATTTTTGTAATCACTTCAAAACTGTCTGCACTATCTCCATACCTCGACGCTTAAATCCTTCCTGTAATTTTTCTTTTAATTATGATTTCTAATAACAGTTGTGATAATGGACTCTAAATATGTGTTCAAAGCAATCTGATTATGATTTCCAATTATGTGTCTAATACAATCCATCACTGATTTCTAAATATGTGTCTAATGCAAAGTATTGTTGGTTTCCAATTTTGTTT
>JAKTVI010000060.1:0-37887 GCA_030557115.1 Insectozyma chauliodis | reverse complement strand
ACTACATTCCCACATGCTTCATCAAGTTCATCAAGTGCTTTTACTACAGAATTTACTACTACTTGGACTGCTACAAATTCAGATGGTTCTGTTGAAACTGACAGTGGTATTGTTTCAGTCAGTGATACTTCATCAACTACGATTACTACATTCCCACATGCTTCATCATCATCAAGTTCATCAAGTGCTTTTACTACAGAATTTACTACTACTTGGACTGCTACTAATTCAGATGGTTCTGTTGAAACTGACAGTGGTGTTGTTTCAGTCAGTGATACTTCATCAACTACAATTACTACATTCCCACATGCTTCAGAATCAGGTGTATTAACTACAGAATTTACAAGTACATGGACTACAACTAATTCAGATGGTTCAGTTGAAACAGACAGTGGTATAGTTTCAGAAAGTGGTTCATACTTTACTACATTGACTACATTCCCACATGCTTCAGAATCAGGTGTGTTAACTACAGAATTTACAAGTACATGGACTACAACTAATTCAGATGGTTCAGTTGAAACAGACAGTGGTATAGTTTCAGAAAGTGGTTCATACTTTACTACATTGACTACATTCCCACATGCTTCAGAATCAGGTGTGTTAACTACAGAATTTACAAGTACATGGACTACAACTAATTCAGATGGTTCAGTTGAAACAGACAGTGGTATAGTTTCAGAAAGTGGTTCATACTTTACTACATTGACTACATTCCCACATGCTTCAGAATCAGGTGTGTTAACTACAGAATTTACAAGTACATGGACTACAACTAATTCAGATGGTTCAGTTGAAACAGACAGTGGTATAATTTCAGAAAGTGGTTCATACTTTACTACATTAACTACATTCCCACATTACACTGGTTATGGAAACTCCAGTGTTGTATCCAGTGCAACAAAGTCAAGTGATAATACTGGAGGCGTTGCACCAGAATCTTCATTAACATCAGCTACTGAAAACACATCTGCAACTGATAGTGCCATTGCTACAAGTTCAGCAGCTGGTTCAGCCGCAGCATCAAACTCAGAAAATTCAGGCTCAGTTTCGACTACTACAGGTACAGGTTCAGGTTCAAATGCTACAAATACTGGTTCAGGATCAAACGAGACTGGCTCCAATGGTACAAACACTGGTTCAAACAATACTGGTTCAGGTTCAAGTGCTACAGGTACAGATTCAGGCTCAAATGCTACAAACACAGGTTCAGGTTCTAATAACACTGGTTCAGGTTCAAATAACACTGGTTCTGGATCAAATGCTACAAACACAGGTTCAGGTTCTAATGAAACTGGTTCAAATGCTACAAACACTGGTTCAGGTTCTAATGAAACTGGTTCAAATGCTACAAACACTGGTTCAGGTTCTAATGAAACTGGTTCAAATGGTTCAAATGCTACAAACACTGGTTCTGGTTCAAATAACACTGGTTCTGGTTCAAATAACACTGGTTCTGGTTCAAATAACACTGGTTCTGGTTCAAATAACACTGGTTCTGGATCAAATGCTACCAACACTGGTTCTGGCTCAAACGAAACTGGCTCAAACAACACTGGTTCTGGTTCAAATAATACTGGTTCTGGATCAAATGCTACCAACACTGGTTCTGGCTCAAACGAAACTGGCTCAAACAACACTGGTTCTGGTTCAAATAATACTGGTTCTGGCTCAAACAACACTGGTTCTGGTTCGAATGCTACAAACACTGGTTCTGGCTCAAACGAAACTGGCTCAAATAACACTGGTTCTGGTTCAAATAATACTGGCAATGGATCAAATGCTACAGGTACAGGCTCTGGCTCACCATCACAAGCTACAACTTTGAGTCAATCAAGCGTCTCAGCAACATCAGTGCCACCGGCAATCACATCATACGGCTCAGGTAACAAACTTGAAAAATCTACATTCATGGCAGGATTCTTCATCATTGTTTCCCTTTTCCTTTAGAATACCTCGTTTACAATTTCACTTTTCTTTGCGTTTATTGCTGTTTCCATATTTTCGGTTTTATAAAAAAAAGACAATGTGATTATACACTTTTGGTTCAGGAACTCAAAGTATAATTCACAACAACTTTTAAATAGTTTTATTTTCGTTTGTACTAATAAATGTAATTTGTAATTTATAAAATACACTTTTATTCGTTTATTATGTAATTTCGTAGTTCAGATATATATATTCTAGCTTGTAGTTACATTGTTAAGCTATATAGTATGGATCATGTACTTTTATGCCACTGGCAATGATTTGAATTCAACATCAACCATTGCGTTTTCGTTATTACAACTGATTTCCAATTGCAATTTCCAATGACGATCGTACAAATCTTCTTCCTCTTTGGAGAAGCCATGGTCCGACTCGTCCTTGAATTTCCAAGTGAGTTTTGTTGGTGTGTCCAAGATTTCACCTTTATCAAAATTTAACTCGTATCCACAACATTTCTCTAAATCTTTAATCAAGTGTTTTTGGATATGGTGCTGTAAATCTCTCTTGAACTTCTTGGAGTTTTTATTCATAGTGGGTTTTATCTTTTCGATATTGTTTTGACATGATTTTAATACAAACGGAGGATAATAATGTAATTTACCGTGACAGTAGTCAAAGTCGTTGTCCCAAGTTTCGTCTCTTACAAATGATTCAAACTGTTCTAGTTCGTCAAACTCTCTAACTGGTGGCGGTGCCAATATTTGTTGTATGACACCTGGCTTTTCTATTGATTCAATTGAAGTGATTGAAGAGGATCTTGATTTGGGTACTGGTTGTAAATGATCCATTGGTTTGATGCTGGTCAAGTCCAATGGTAAAGATTCAGATTTAGATTTTTTGTTCTTACCGGCCATAATAATCGTTAGATGATTGAATTGATTGTTTCTTGAAGGATCAGATTTTAGAAGGAATTACTTCCGTATTTATACCAACGAGGAGAGGAGAAGGGTATTTTACAACCATTAATTAAGGGGGTAAATTTACTACTACCCGTCGTGTGATGGTTGAAAATATACACATTAAATCTCTCCACAAAATTTCTTTTGCATGACTTGGTTGAGTAGAAGAGGGAAAAAACTTGTTACCTTATTACGAATATTATTCCAGTTTACTGCTGTGAATATCGTTTACAATCCATGTTGGTGGTTTGTTTTTTTACCATGAAACTCTGATACCAAACCAAACCAAACCAAACACTTGCCTAATGACATTGTTTGTTTTGGTTGCAAATTTTAGTACATACTACTTTTGTGTAACTATGCTCAAAAAAAATCTATTATGTAATATATGACGTAAGCAATATACGCAGGATCACGTTCTTGTAACTCAAAAGTGTCAGCATCCATCATTGATATTGAATGCTATGCACATTCTGATTGAATTAGATGTAAGGTAGTTGTATCCGTATTGTACACGTTACAGATTTTGGCGTTGAAACAGTGTGTTTCAATAAATAGCCATATTTTCTCAAATAGAATCAAACAAATTCTAAATCAATCAAATCATTACAATGACACTGATCACACTCTTCAGTTAGTGGCATGAAATTATCAACATTGTCAAGTATTTATCATTCCAGTTCTCTACCATTGAGTTTCGAATTTTCACTCGCACAAAAATTTTTTTTCTTCCTAGTGATTCTGATACCAAAATCTTTTCTTTATGAACCTGGGTCTGAACCAAAATCCACCTTTGTGGGGGGTGTATCAAGGGCCACAGCCTCCGCCTAAAACTATTTACGAAATGAATCAACAAGAACAGGCAGAGGAAGGCGCTAAACAAATGATTAACTTCATGCAATCGTGTCCAGGAAAAACGGTCATGGCTGGGGTATCAGGATTCGCCTTGGGTGGGTTTTTTGGATTATTCATGGCTTCGATGGCATACGATACGCCCATAGGATCGAGTCCTGTGCAACATATATCACAATTGCCATTCAAACAACAGATGAAATTACAATTCAGCGATATGGCCAAACGATCATATTCCTCCGCCAAAAATTTTGGATACATTGGAATGGTGTATTCTGGTGTTGAATGTACAATAGAAAGTTTGAGAGCAAAACATGATATATACAATGGTGTGAGTGCGGGGTGTATCACTGGTGCCGGATTGGCCATAAAAGCAGGCCCCCAGGCGGCTTTAGTTGGTTGTGCGGGTTTTGCAGCTTTCAGTTTAGCTATTGATATGTACTTAAATAGCGAAGCAGCCCCACCACCAGAGAACGATTATGATATATAACGAAAGAAGTTCAACTTGTAAATATACATTAATAATACAGAATTTTAAAATTAATAATTGTCTTAACAAAAATAATAGCAGTATTGATACTTAAACTCAACCATGTACAGTGAAGTAATAAAATATAATAAAACTAGAATGAGAATTGATATTAGCCATGTCTTTTGATTGTTTATGAAATTCACCTTGATTGATTGTGCTAAATTTGTCTTGTTTTCCATTACTTTCAACTTGTGTAGTTGATATTTTGCTTCATCCAATTCCTTTTGCAATTCATCATTTGACTCCAGCGTCACTTCATCTTGCAATATGTGAATATCAACATCAGCGCCTTCAAAGTAGTCTATTAGCTTGTTCAATTGGTTATCAATATAGTTTATTTCTTCTGAATTAAATTCTTTGTCTTCAATATATTGCAGTATTTGAATCAACTTTTGTCTTAACTCTCCTTTGTATAGCTGTTTTTCATCCAATTGAGGATATTCATCAGATACTTTTCTCATTTGAGATGAGACATTTCGTCGTTTCATTTCATAATTGATGCTATTATTCGATGCATGTTGTTTGAATCTCAGCGAGGGTGATTGTATTGGTTTATAAGTCAAAGGTAAAGGATTTCCTAAATTAGCATGGTGCTCTGGTTTATTAAAGGAGCGTTTATTCATATTATCATTGTGTAATAGTGTATCATACGAGGAGAATTTCTTTTTTGAAAGGAATGAAATTTTGATGTTTGTTTTGATTTGTTTTTCTATGGTGTCAATTGAAAGCGAGAAAAGTTGGTGTTGATGATTTTCAGTGTTTCTTGTGATACGCGTAAAGAGAGGCGGAAAAGCGGATTCAATCGTGTGACTTGTAATCATCAAGAATTCACAGCATCAAAGTCACAAGCCATGTTGATGAACAATTCTATTGACAGTCACTTGGCATCTTATACTATAATGCCATTTGATTGTATTGTGTTACAAAACAGTTTTTTTTTTTTTCAGCTTCGTGTTGAAAGATCTACGGTTTAAGCAATGCCAGGGACCTCCCTTTCTCTGGAGGCAGTGAGCTGAGCAGCATACCAAATAAACTTTGATTATAACTATAAATTTCAACCTCTTTCTGGACTATCTAATTTTTTCCCACTCTGCTCTGGTATTTGGTAGCTTTGTTCAAATTGTATTATTTCTCCACAAATATAAAATCATCAACATAATAATTTTCACCTGTTTCAAATTACTTTTTTTATTCACACACAAATCATGACTGCAAGAAGATCCAAATCAAACGTCTCCTTCTATCTAGATATTGAAAAGGACGGCGACCTCAAATTGGCCCAGAATAAAACACAAAAGAAAGATAACAATATACTAGTAACTATATTACTTTCCCTTTTGTTTGTGTTTGTAATTATTGGTTACCTCAGTTTTCCTTCAGTAAAAGTCAAGCAGATGAATATCCAACAAGACAAATCAATTTCATTGTCATCTTCTTCAACTTCGACTCCAAAATTGATTAACGAGAACTCACTTCAACAGCCTAAAGTAGACAATGAAGTATTAATCATGAATAACGAAATCACAAATAGTTTAAACGACCAAAAAGAAAACAATTTTGCAACAGACGCTCAACCCCCGTCTATAGATAATTTGCTGGCAGATTTAAAAGAAATTTTCTCAATTTCTCCAATTGTTTTATTATCATTTAGAGAAAAGAAGATCTATAACGACAAGTTTGAAACCATATTGCTAAACTTAAACATCAGTCCGCAGCCAAAAATCATTAATTTGAAAAAACATCCAAATTACGAGAATTTACTCTTGTACTTGAAAAAATTGGACTCTGGTACTTCTGTGGATTCGGATTTCGCAGATGAGGAAGATTACTTACCTAGATTATTTCTTGGTGGGAAACCAATTGGGAACATGCACGATATCATTGAGAAGTTTGATAATAATGAACTCATCACTTTTTTGAAACACAAAGGCCAAGGTTTGATCACTATAGACACAACATGAAAAATAAAATATACAACTGTATGATTACGATTTCTTTAGTCCTGCGGGGCCTACTTTTGTCCGCAATCCGACCGCGTAAGGTGGAGCACGACAATGCGAAGAAATAATTTTCTCGAAGCGCACGAATGGGGCAAAGCAACAGAGCGTAATTATGCAACCTCAAGTGCGACTCCGTAATTGGTAACACACTCGACTGATTAGATAAAAAACCGCATTGGGGAATGTTTTCAACTGCAACTTTCTGTATCAACTAAAACCAGTAATATAATAAAATAAACTAGACATGTATGTAAGATTGTAATCAACTAGAAAGGGAATTCAGTAAGGTTTTGTCCACCACCATTATAGATTAAATTGTTTGGCCTGTGATCAACTAAAACAAGTATATAATAAACTAAACATGTATGTAAGATTGTAATCAATTAGAAAAAAAATCAGTAAGGTTTTGTCCATCACCGTTATAGATCAAATTGTTTGGTGATTGAGGATCCAATCCTGTGATCAACTAAAACCAGTATATAATAAACTAAACATGTATGTAAGATTGTAATCAATTAGAGAAAAAAATCAGTAAGGTTTTGTCCGCCACCATTAAAGATTAAATTGTTTGGTGATTGAGGATCCAATCCTGTGATCAAACCTTTAGTACCATACTTGATAACTTTACTCTTGATTGTTGTAGGTTCGACGTAGAATTCCGAGTTCACGTCTGGAACCAAAGACAAGTAGTATGATAATAATCCTGCTACGTGGGGTGAAGCCATCGATGTACCTGACATAACAGTTGTATCTGACCAAATAAACGTACTCTCAATATCTTGACCAGGAGCAAATATATCAACACAAGAACCATAGTTTGAAAAGCTGGCCTTTTCATCATTAATAGTTGAAGCTCCAACAGTGATTGGACCTGTGGCTCTTGCTGGCGAATATTCACACGCATCTGCATTGTCGTTACCTGCCGCAACTGCAATGTGCAACCCCGCTTTCGTGCCGGCATTGACTGCCAAATCTAAAGCTTCACTGATACCACCACCAATAGACATATTGACAACTGAACCTTTGAAATTTTTCTTCTTGGTTTTAATATTCTCTTGATGATCTTGGACACAAAATTCCAATCCTTTGATAATATCACTGGTTGAACCAGTACCCAAAATACTCATGACTCCAACAGCTACTAAATCGACGTTTTTGGCAATACCATAAGTTTTGGATCCAATTGTACCAGCAACATGAGTTCCATGACCATGTCCATCAATTTTCAATTTTGGAAATGCTAAAGCTTCACCCCAAACTGCTCTACCTTCAAACTCTTCATGTTCAACTTTAATACCTGTATCAACAACGTATGCTGTAACACCTTTACCGCCGTCATTGTCGTACAAGTAGTTGCCATCTTGGACGTTTTTACGATGACTTATTCTTGACAATCCCCAAGGAGCATCTTTTTGAACATCAAATTCATTAATAGTCATAACAGAATCCTGTTCAATAAATTTAACATTTGGATTCTTTTGTAATTTTGATATAAACTCTTGAGTGAAATAACCAGTATAACCTTTGATAAAGTTATCAATTTTGAAATAGGCTAATGGATTGAAATTTTCCATTGAATCCTTTTTAACGTTGATTAAATTCATCATGATTTCGTATTCTTCATTGATTTCATTTTGATGCTTTAAAAATTGTGAGTCTGACAAACCATCATTCAAAACTATAATATAATGGTTAGGAATTATTTTCTTAGTAGGATTGTTGAAATCGAATAACTTGTCTGCGTAATGTTTTATATCGTTAACTAAAGGAATTTGCTGATGTTGGTAATGTTGGATTTTATTTCTAATAAAATCGTTGAAAGTGATCAAAGACGATACGTCAGGAATAATTAAAGCTTGGACTGTAGCTGCAGCCATTGCTGCAACCGATATTTGATGAATATTTACCATGACTGTAAAGTGTGCTGGTAATAACGATAATACTTTTTTTTTTGGGGGTTTTGCCTCTGACCTTATCAATAATCGGTGATTATATAATAATACTCACGCAGCTTACATATTTAGGTCACATGCCACAAGACAAAATGCAGTACTCTATAATTAATATTTATTTCTATATATACTTAGTCCTTGTATAAGGTTGGATCGTTTCCGCCCCAAGTTAATACTTCTTTGGATTCTGGTTTATTTAAAGCTTCCAAAATGTCCAAATCTAAATCGACTTTACCTAAATGAATTTGTTCTTCCAATTCATCATCATTAGTTTTACCATCTGGCAAGATGTCTAAATTTTCTTTTATTCTCTTTGGCGTCTCAGTCTTTACCAATACAATAAACCCTTGTAAGTAAGACCACTTCAATAATATTTCTACGGGTGATAATTTGGATTTCTTTGATAATTCAACTAATTCAGGATCATCAAATTTTAACCCTCTTGTAGTTGGTGAATAAGCTTCAATAAAAATATCATGTTTAACACAATATTCTCTCAAGTCGATTCTCGGTAACCAAGGATGAGCCTCGACTTGATCTACAACCGGATGAACTAAGAACCCATCCCATTTGAAAAGCTCTTCCAAATGATCAACACCATAATTTGAAACACCAATGGATTTAACAATCAAGCTCGGATTATGTGGATCCAATACAAACTCTTGCAAAGCCTTGTAAGTGCCCAATCTTTTCTCCTTAGACGTCTTAGGTGAATGAATTAATATCAAATCAACATAATCAATGTGAGTTTTCACTTTTTTTGAAATGTCTTCAATTGCTTTTTTAGTTTCTTCGTATCCTTGAGACGCTTCGTTGATCTTAGTGGTGAACCAAATATCTTCTCGTTTAACGTCCGCATGTTCCTTTAAAAACTTGGCCACACCTTCAGCTGCTTCTTCTTCGTTTCTGTAGGCAATTGCGGTATCAATGTGACGATACCCAGCGACCAAAGCTTGGTAAACTAATTCTTTAGTTTTGGACGCAGGTATTTGGTATGTTCCATACCCAGCAACCGGTATATGTAATCCGTTGTTCAATTTGTAGGTGGATTGTTTGGTGAGTTGAATAGAGGTGGTTAAGCTTGACATGGTGTAGTTGCTGAAAAATATGTAAACCTAAAAAAAAAAACCCCTTTATATACAAAAGTAGCCATTTTGGGAAATCGGTTGAGAGAAAAAAAAACGTGAGTACAACAGCAAAATTAAAAAGTGTGATGTGAGAGGTTTAACTGTGACTGGTTTTTATTGTGTTGATTACATAGTCACTCCTTGCAACTCTGACTAAGCTGATTTTTTGAATTTACTCTGTTTGTCTCTTTTCCATCTACGTCATTGACCTTATTAGTCCATCTTGCTTCCTTATCTGGGCTATTCATGCAAAGTGTGAGTGTGTGATTGTTTGCCTGCATATAAACCCATTATCAAAAGATAAACATTTTCTTCTCGTCAACATTACCATTAAAAACTTACCATGTCATCTAGAAAGAAAACTTTATTGAAAGTCATCATCTTGGGTGATTCCGGTGTTGGAAAAACGTCTTTGATGCAACAATTTGTTAACAACAAATTTAGTCAACAATATAAAGCTACTATAGGCGCAGACTTTTTGACCAAAGAAATCACAGTGGATAACAATAAACAAGTCACATTACAAATATGGGATACCGCTGGACAAGAAAGATTTCAAAGTTTGGGTGTGGCTTTCTACAGAGGGGCCGATTGTTGTGTGTTATGTTTCGATGTCACAAATGAGAAATCTCTCAATAATTTGACATCATGGAAAGACGAATTTTTAGTACAGTCCAATGTATCGAATCCACAAGATTTCCCTTTCATTATAATAGGTAACAAGATTGATGTTGACGACAGCAAAAAAATCCCAAGTTTGCAAAAAAAGCTAAATAACATCACCAACAACCAATTGGGTGGGTTGAATTACCCTGTGTTTGAAACCAGTGCTAAAGATTCTATCAATGTTGAAAGTGCGTTTGAAGTCATTGCAAAGATGGCACTACAACAAGAGGAATTAAACGCAGCCAACTCGAATGATGTTAATGATGATTACAACGACGCAATCAATATTCATTTGGAGTCACAGTCAAATGCATGTGGATGTTAAACCTACATTTCAATTCTAATGTATTTATACATATTTAAATAAATAAATCTAATTTAAATCTAAAAAAAAATTATGTCTAACGATTACTTTTGATACAGAAACAAATTGCTTGTATAGCCAAATCAAGAAATTGATTACCTGTTTTAAAGTTTTGGCCTTGTCCTTGTCCTTGGTGTTGTTGCTGTTGGTAATGGTTTTGATTGTTTTGTTGACCATGTTGTTGTTGTTGTTGGTATTGCGGTTGATTGTTTCCATGATAAGCTTGTTGTGGCTGTGAAACATTGCCCCAATGAGATGGAACTTGCGATTGACTACTGTTCAGTAAATCAATGATCAAAACACCCGAATTTTTAGGATCAATGTGATGTTTTAGCCCACTTTCATCACACAATTGATCCACTGCTGGTTTGATTTTAGCAATGCCGTTTTGGGAATGCAACCCTTTACCTACAATCACTCTAAGATGATTCTGGTTAGTTCTAATTGCTTGACTGATACGGTTCTGTAACACATATTCAGCTTCTTTAACAAATAAACCGTGTAAATCAATTTCATCAGCTGCAGAGTCAGTATTATTCTCTCTGAATACGTATTCAGCCGCTTTTCTATTACAATCTTCAGCTTGGTCCAATAACTTTTTCAGCTGTTCACTAAGCTCATGAGCTTTTTGTTTATCGCCGTGTTTATAAGCTTCTTGTGACTGTTGACTCAACTGATTTCTCTTTTTGTACAACTGATCAGCTTCGTTTCTCAATCTTTTGTACTCTGTATCAGTTGCATGGTTATAGTCATGCTCGGGAGAGTCATCAAATAACTTTGCTCCTCTACTAAGTATATCAGTCATTAGAGAATTTCATCTTTTGTTGATGTTTCACAAATGTATGCAGGATGCGCGCATGTTGTGCAGCCTTTCATGTTGCAATACAAAAATATATTAGGTGAAGAACTTTTCATATTTACTATCTAAAGTGCTGAATGGCGGAATAACGAAATGGCCATCAAACATCTTGTAAAGTTCTATAAATGGATCCCGGATTATTCCCGACTGCTTATTTCTTGATATTATCAAATTATGGGTTATTGGATGGTCTGGACTTATTGTATCATAGGTCTGAGTCTTTGAATTATAATTGTAAGAACCAAACATAATCTTAATTTGCTTGGATAATGCTTTTTTCGTAGCTTTACAATA
The DNA here is from genome assembly GCA_030557115.1 of Insectozyma chauliodis. Lineage (NCBI taxonomy): Eukaryota > Fungi > Ascomycota > Pichiomycetes > Serinales > Debaryomycetaceae > Insectozyma > Insectozyma chauliodis. The sequence goes on along the minus strand of JAKTVI010000060.1, from coordinate 26,353 downwards.
TTCGCATTTGCATGTCTTATACTTTTTTTTATACTTGGACTTGTACGTTTCACAAGTCAGCATAAATTTTTGATCAAAACTAATTTGATCAATTCGTAAATTTTCATTTGGAATTATATCTAAATTCAAGCAGTCTTCGAAGTAAGATTCTATTGATAACTTGTGTACTTGCCATATTAAATTGATGTCTAATGAAGGAATCAATCCGTCATTGGTATTAACATTGAAATAATTCTGATACCTGATTTGATATTGGGTCAATAAATCTTTAATTTTGGGAGAATTCAATATGTCTAGATCTAATATGTTCCTCATAAACTTCTCTTGTCTAACGGTTAAAGAAACAAAATCGTTGATAATTTTTAACCTATTAGAAGATTTGATAGTACAATGAATCAAATTTGATGCTATGTAACTTCGAGATATTGTCTTTACTCCCTTTTTATGCTTTGCTTTTTTGAAAGTTTCTTCTATGTATTGTATGAATGAAAGATCTTCATGTTTGACTTTACAAAAATCTATCTTTACTTTTTCATTTTTATTCAATGGGTCTTGATAGGTGTGTAAGATTCTAGAATAATTTTCAAATATTCCTGTCATGACTGAATTTCCATAGACGTCAGTTAAAAGTTGTATTTTCCTCAAAATTTCATGATCTATTTTATGTAATTCACTACAGTAACACGATGTACGTTTGAACGTAATCACTTTTGAAAACTTGGAATCATAAAACCCGGAATGTTCGAAATTGGACAAAACAACATCATCACATAACTCTCTTGAACATTTTGGACAATAAATAGATATTTGTTTGTTCTCGAATCTGTCTAAATCATAATCAAACGGTTCTCCGGTAAACTCTTGCATCAAGTCACAGAAGTTAGACTTATATGCTATTGAAGGGGAGAAATCAAATGAATAATTATGTATGCTTTCATTTATAAAATGCAATGGGAATGGGTAATGCAAAAAACTGGCAAATTGGTTCCTAATCAAGTTGTCATAACAGATGGGTAAATTCAAAAGAAATACATTCCATATCATCAACACATCCAATGGTGGTAGAATTGAATTCATAAACTTGACAAACTTCCGATCTTGAGGCAATTTAAACAACTCTTGTTCTTCATGTAGGTTGTTTTTAAACTTTGATTGTAAAGCTGAAACAAAGATTATAAACCGTCTAGTTGCTTGACTGATATACAATTGCCATGTCTTCATTTGCCTTGACTCGTCGAAAATATCACCAAGAACTCGTTGTTTTAAACATCGCAAGCTTTTAAAAAATTTCAAGTAAATTATGATCTCCTCGATTGAAGGCTGATGTTTTGGAATTGTGTTGTTTGGTGACAATATTATGTATCCGCCAATATATTGAAAGTGTTTAATCGAAGTTGGTTTTGATTTTAGTAGGATCAGGACAAATTCATTTTCATTTGCCGATTTACCTGAATCCAGTGGAGTGAACTTGGAGGATTTTTTCAAAGTTACCATCTACTGGCGAGAAGATGTTGAAAAAGAGCACTCTATAAATATAAATATTCGTCGTGCTAAATGCGTTTTTGTGTAACTGCTCGTATTTAGTTATAAATAGCCACGACCAGACGAGACTGATCTTGTCAATATATTTAGTAGATAAGAAAATACAATATTCTGTAAACGAGAGGCTGAGTGGGGAGGAAGCAGTGGAAGAGCACCAAAAATAGTAGTCCAAACGGCTTAGCTTCCAACCAGTAAACACTCAGCCTTTCGCATTGCAACTGAAACTGCGCCATTTTGACACTTGACACAAACACGGCCTCGCATATACCAGGCATGGCATGATCTTTAGTGCGCACACATCGATAAAATCCCGGTGCCAAGGAATGGTCGAAAAACGACCGAAAAAAAATTGTTGCCGCGATGGTTACCGACTGAAGATCAATGTGTGGGATCTTGCTACGAGTCTCAAAGGCTGTACTACAATGTCCCGCTTGCATCCCGCTTGAAAATGATGCCGTTTCCTGGGAGACACAGGACTCTTTAATGATAGATGAGTTTCTAAAAAATGGGTCTAAGTTAAATCCACTCACAAAACAACAGTTGAAAAAATTAAATAATCTCGATGTCCTACGAGATTTGACTGATCAGCTCAGTAGAGTCAAAAACAATGTCAAAATTAGCGACGACGAAAAAGGAAGAAGGCTTCAATTGATTCAAGATCAAATAGATGATATAACATACGAAGCTGAAGTAGAATACCTGGACAGTTATGAAGATTTGATTTACAGAATAGCAAACAGAGGACCCAATTACCTCAACTTTACAAAGTTTGAAAACTCAGGCTTCAACTTTCAACTATTCACTTCTATATTATCGTTGCGTCAGCCATTCACCCGCCAGCCTATTTTCAAAGATCAATTTATACTTCAATTCAATGGTGAATTATATAATCGAGAGTGTTTGACTAGCAACGATACTGAATTCATAATGGACAAGCTTCATGAAAATATGACCAAGGATAGAGGTGCATCGATTATGTCTACTTTGAAATTGCTACAGGGCGAGTTTGCAATCATATTGGTTGATTTGATAGATTTAAATATTTATTTTGGCAGAGATTCAATAGGCAAGCGATCACTAGCGTATTCAATAACCGAAGATGAATTAATTATAAGCTCTGTGTCTTCAACAAATTTCATAGATTGTAAAAACGAAATTTATGAATACAATTTAAAGTCTAGAAAAGTTAAAGCTCATCAATTACATGTGTTACCCGAGGCCATTTTTGACACAACTCAAACTGAATTGGAATTAGTCAAAGAGTTGTACGAAAGATTATTGAGTAGTACTAAAGTCAGAACAGATTCTATATTCCCGATAAATACTCAAGATGAGAACAAAATTGGAATCTTATTCAGTGGAGGGTTGGATTGTACGGTGATTGCAAACCTAATATGTCGATCAACAAATGAAAAAACCAAAATCGATTTATTAAGTGTTGGGTTTGAAAACCCACGAACTAAACAATCAAGTAATCAAAGTCCCGACAGACAATTATCGTTCAAATCGTGGTTTCACTTGTGCAAGCTATTTCCCGAATTGCAGATCCAATTGATTGAGATCAATGTAGACTATAAATCCTGGCTACAGCATAAATCGCGAGTGGTTAAGTTAATGTACCCTTGCAAAACCGAGATGGATCTTTCTATAGCTATTGCGTTTTATTTTGCCAGCTCCAATCTTGCCCAATTAACAACGTGCACTACACTCGACAATTATCAAATCGCATGGGATGAGATTTCTGCCAACCCCTCACCTCACATTACAACCACGCACCAGTACCGTTCCGATGCGAAAGTTTTGTTCAGTGGATTAGGCGCGGACGAATTGTTTGGCGGGTATTCGCGACACGAAGGGCTCTTCAACGACATCCAAGACACCAACGACCATGAAAACTACAACAACCTCGCGCAGTCATTAAACCACGATATAACCATCATCCACCAGCGGAATCTATCCCGTGATGATAAGGTGATCAGCTGCTGGGGCAAAGAGTTGCGGTACCCTTACCTAGATGAAGACTTTATCAACTGGGTGGTATCGTGCGTTCCGCCGCAGTTGAAGTTCCAGTACGAAATCAGGGTGTCCAAAAAGGGGAAACGCCAGTTGGTGTCTGTACGCAAACACATCTTGCGTGAGGTTGCAAAGTATTTGGACATGGACTGGGTGTCGAGTGAACTCAAAAGGGCTATACAATTTGGAGCCAAGAGTGCTAAATTGGAAATTGGACAGAACAAGACAAAGGGCACAGATAGCGTTCCGTCGTGAGGAAAATGAAAACTACCACTATGGGGAATATGGATATTTTTTTTTTTCTTGTTGCATATTACCCCAACATCCTGTGAAGAAAAATACAATGCATATATAGAACGCAATGTAGAGCTGAGATAACTAGTAGTACTTTTATATTTCTAATGAGTCAACGTGCTGGGCCTGTGGTTTTGAACGATTATCTAGCTGCTTTGATTTTGGTTTTTGTCGGCTTGGTGGTGCTAGTCAAGAAGTTGGACACCATAGTCACTGAATTGCAGACATTAAATACAAATCTACAAGTTTTAAATAGATGATAAATAGTATAAAATAAATAAATCTATGTCAGTAATTCTCTAATGTTGTAATTCCTGAACCCATTTCGGTTCAATCACCAACACTTCACAGGTTGTCAACACTTGGTTTTCCAAATCCAATACATCTCCTCTCACTTTACATTTTCGTCCTACTTTGCTCAAGATCTGACATTTGATAATTACAAACTGATCGCTCATGGTGGGCTTTTTGTAATTGATGTTCAAATTCGCAGTCACACCTTTCCCATTGGCAAAATTGATAAAGGCAAGCCGGCATGTCAATTCATCAAGAAGTGTAGCGAGTAGTCCGCCGTGGATGATCCCGCGGTGGCCCGTCAACATCGACCCGAGGTGGAAAAACGTTATGGAGAAGTTATCATTCTCCGGCGGCGTCTCAATGTCGTTGTACTCGAAATTATAATCCTTAATGAAATACAAAGTCTTTGAGCGATAATTGATCTTGTCGGGTCCTGTCAATGTAATCCCTGTTAAGTTAGGATACAAAATCTCTTGTATATCCAAAGTCCGCTGATTTTCTTTGGTGAATTCCTGGTATTCTTGAGTATAACGCTGGTAGAGGGTCAATGTTAACAATTCATCTTCAACCATGGAGACAGAGATAAAAAATAAAATAAAATATAAAATAAAAAAAAATAAACTTTGAGTTCTGTGAAACTAGACTGGATAATAATACTTATATATATATGTATATTTCAAAATTACTAAATTCAAACTCCATATAATAATACCAGGGTGTATGATCTTGCATTTTTTTCTTTACCTTTTCTTATTAATTCTCTACTCTTGACCGAATCCAACGGTTTCTTCAACTGCCAAGGTCAATTTCTGTTTCAAACTTTCGTAATCCATGTATGGGGGTAAATCGACTCTATTGAAACATGTATGAGATTTGGGTAATTGATTCGACTCACCCGCTTTTTCAATTGTGAATCTTCTGGGTCCATCACTACCTTGTAGATCTTTAAACCCATTGACAGGTATTCTGGATGTACCGGTTGTGAATTGCAACAATCTTGCTTTTTGTTCTGAATCCCATTCGTTGACACATTTCCAGAACCATTGTACAACTTGGTCGGTTTCTTGGTACCCACGGTAATCGGTGTGTTTCTTCCAATCAACAGTATCAATTTCTGCCAACCCACCTATCAATAACTCCAATTCTCTTTCATCAAACACATTGACTAATTCTTGTGGTATCAACTCGTTGAACCCGTCGATAAACGCTTTGAACTGCTCTTCAACACGTTTCAGTATTCTCCACTCAGTTATCAACTCAACGTATTCATGTTTATTTTCTTCAGTGACTTCGATATCTTTTCCGCCTGGTTTCAAATCAATTTCAACAATCTCTCCAAAGCTTTCTTCTTCAGCACTGAATGTTAAATCTAAGATACCAGTGATGTCATTGTCTAAAATCCATTTAAGTGATCTATAAAATTCTGCATCAACCCCTTCCATATCTTGCAATACCACTTTTTTGTGCAACATCATCTTGTATAAAGCACCGACGAAAAATGCATCCAAGAATCTTCTATGGAACACACCCAAACCAACGACTCTTCCAATAAATTTGAAATAATTCAAATGTTCAGGATTTATACCCGAGTTAGGATTGATTTGTAATGTGTAATTATCATGCGATGAGTATTCAAACAAACAGTAGAATGGATTAAACATATCGTGAGACAATAAGAAAAAGAACTCTCTACTAACTCCACCGTAATCCAAACCTTCTTCACCATCAAACTTAATCATCAATCGTTTCTTCAAATCTTCAGGTGTTTGTCTCATGATTTCTTGGTAAGAATCTTCAAATATATGATCTCTTCGGACTTTGATATGACACTGGCCCGGTAAGATTCTAAGCGCAGGTTGCGATCTAAAATAAATCACTTTTCTTCTGAAATCACGCTTGTACTGTGGAACATTTTGGTCCAAAGACGATGGCAATCTTGGATCATCCCAGGTAGTTGTTTTAGTATTATGATCAACAAAATAGACTCTAGCAGTATTTGTCAATCTCATCTCCCATCCTGAAGGTAATGGACCCAATTGACTGACTGGTTGTTGTTGTATGGTTGTGTTTTGTCCATATGTACGAATGTATTGTTGTCTTCTTGGATCAACCCAGGTTGTAGTTCTAGTATTATGATCAACAAAATATGGTCTACCTTCATTGGTAAACCTTTGTTCCCAACCAGATGGTAACTCACCTAAACCTGATGTTGTAGCTCCAGAAGCTGCCATTGACACTGCAGCTCCAGGACTTACTGGCAGATTAGCCCCTGTTGAATTAACAGTGACATTTCCACTAGTTAGAGAATTGCCCGTAGGTGTACTTTGCTGCGGTAATGGTGATGTTGGAGTTTCACCAGGTAAAGTTCTACCTCTATGTTGTCTTCTTTCAGCTTCAGTGGTATCTTGTCTTTGTTGGCCCCTTTCAGATTCAGATTGATCCAAAGTTGGTCTTTGCCAAGTAGTTGTTCTTGAGTTGTGATCAACATAATATGTTCTACCAAAATTATCAGTTCTACGTTCCCAGCCTGGAGGTAATCTACCATATTGATCTTCAAATGAAGAGTATTGTCTGTGTGAAGAAGCAGAATTGTTCAACGAGGGCGTTCCTGCTGGTGCCGGTGTTGCGGGAGCAGTTCCGTTTGTACTATTCAATTGTGCTGTTGGAGGAATTGGATTTGAAACGGCAGCCGTTGTGCCGTTGGTCGAGGATGTAGTGGTGGTAGTTGAAGATGTTGCTGGCAATCGACTAGAGGTATTGCCATTGGAAGCAGCACTGCCATTTTTATTGTGAGATATTACCACTATGATTTTACCAGTTACAGCTAGATTCTCATTTGATTTCTTCAAATCTCTAGTTATCGTTTCTTCGGAATTTGGTAGACTCAAATCTATAACATCACCAATTCTGACATTGACCACTCCTAAAAACCCTTGATCCTTCTTCTTAAATTTTTTTTGATCAAATACTTGAATAACCAAGATTGAATCTTCCAAGGCTTGAAAATTAAATGTTTCATTCCAATAAGGGTTCAATGTCTTTTTAGCCGTTTTGGTGGTTTTAGTCTGAGACCCATCAACAGTTATCACTGCAAAGGGGTCTGGTTGACGGAACACGTCTCTCTTGTACAATGACTCAGCAGCAACCACTTTGACACTCACGGTGGAACTTCTGGATGACATGTTTTGAAATTTTATAGTGATGTAGAATGTGAAAACAAAAAAAAGAAAAAGCTCTAATCAGAGACTTGTAGGTTGATCAAGTGAATGTAGCTATTGACAATTGTATGGATGAGTATGATGAATGACAAAGTTACTGATGTGAAACTATGGATGTTGAGTATGGAAGTAATGGTGGTAAGAAAATATAACTTTTACCAAACGAACAAAGAACAAAAAAAAAAAAAAATAAATAAATAGAAAAAAAAATTAACCAGAAGGGAGAACTGATTTGTAATGTTTAGTAGAAAAAGGTGAGCAATAGAGCCACATCTTGGATCCGGAATAGGTTGGGCCAAATTACTAGTAATTTGTGAGTAATTTGTAAGTTTGGACTCATGAATGCTTGGAATCTAATTGCAAATTGGTGTAAAGCAATTAAATTTTTTAATTTGTTTTCCGTTTGGGGGGGGAGGCCAAACTGGCCGACCAGGCTGTGAGCATCTACTCCATTTTCTTTGACAAAGTTTTGCACCCAGTAATAATTCTACATCAGACCAAGCATAGTTTTTTGTGACAGTTTGCTTTGAGTTTGCTTTGATCAATCTCAGTAACAAATTAATAAGTTTTCTTTTGCTCTTACAAATTATTACTACAATTTGTCATATATTTGTACAAATTAGGCTATCAATTGCGCGCGCTACCTTTAAGGAATAGATTCTTTAATTAGGCATAATAATTCATTTACTATACATTACTAATATATATTGATAGTATCTAGGGACTCAAATATATGGCCATATTGGAATCCACTTGATTCGTTTCTTTCATGACTTGGGACAAATGGTATTTGTTCATGTTTCGGACCCATGTGCACGATATCTTTTTCTGTTGCAATTGTTGAGATTGAGTCACAAGAGTCGTTGAAGGACGTACCGCTTGGTGATGATGACTCATTTGAAAACTCGAAATCACTCATTGCCATAGATTCAATACTCTCGTGTCTTTCCATTTCAACTGATTCTATATGATTCACCGACATCAATTCATCTTCTATCAAAGTATCATTCGATATGTTCTCTGCTTTGAATGTTGGTTTCCTTGATATATCTAATGGTTTGGTGATATTCTCTTGAGAATGATTCTCAAGTAAGGTTGCGTTTGATGTGGAACTTGCCGATGTCAATAGCAACTCTATATCTTCTTGAGTGTAATATAATTTATTAGAATTGATATTTATATTCACAGCTTCTTGTATCTTTGAATGTACACCCAAGAATGACGATCCATCAATTGATAATACTTTGATATCGTCTTCGTTTTTCACCGAACACATGGATATGATGTTTGTGTTTGAAGCCGGCAATATGGTTCCGCATTGTCTTTGATTGTATTGGTTTTCGTGTAAACTGTCAAACCCTTGAGATAATCCACAATTCAATGGCTGGTTAATGCAATCCAAGTTCATGTTATCTGAGGATAAATCCCAATGAATGATGTTTCCATCGTAAGATCCTGATATCAAATCATTTTCGATCCATTCCAAACTCGATATTTGATTGTTTTGTAAGTGCCCGTATAAATTGACAATGGATTCATGTTGTTTCCTTATATCGTACAAGCGTATCACACCATCTTTGTTGCTACCAGTGGCCAAGACGTTTTCATTGAGGGGATTCCATTTTATAATATTCGTGTTGTACACACAATCTTGATTAGGAATATTGAATTTGCATTCTCGAAGATCAAACAATGACACTCCAAATTGCCCACAAATAGAAAGATAATTTGCGTTATTCTCATTGATATCAAAATTGTACATATTCGGTATGGTTGTGATGGAAATTGGCGATGGTCTCAATTGAGTACCTGAATTCTTAATGTCCCAGTTGAATAGGTACAGATCGTTGTATAAACTTATTAAATTCTTGTTATTATTACTGATGTCTAATTTTTTAATTGGCTGTGAAATCAAATTTGTTGGTTTATTTTTAATATATTTCCGATGGTTAAACCGTTTGTTGATTTCTGCAGACTCCTCATCGTCGGCGTCATCCGGCATTGATATTAGATGTGCATATCCTTTGTTATTTCCGGTGATTAGGTGTTTTGAATTCACCCACTTCATGCCGTAGATATTTGATAATGAAATTGTGCTATGATGAATTAAATGATTGTCGATTGTATTTAACTGATACACAAACAAATTGTTATCTTTATTACCTGACGATATGGCTATTCTGGGCAGTTCCTTATTATTTGTGATTGCCAAGCTTGTTAAATTCAAGTTGGAGTCTGGGATTTTCCAATAGTTTGACTTGACGTTTGTTCTATTCAAAGAACATGATTTGTATAATGTTTTGGTATCATTAGTATTATTCGGATTCAACAACCAAGTTGAAGATTTGGATGAGTTGTTGGACAAGTAAGGAAAAGCGTTATTTATAGATTCATTTTGAACAAGTGACAAGGAATCGCAACTAGATATTGGTGATAAGGAAGGGTTAAATTTCTTGATAGCATTAGCTCTGAACAACAACGTAGGTTCATAAAAGTCAGACATGTTTTGATACACTTGAAAAAGCGTATCTTGGAGAAGAAACTGGTATAAATATAACCATTCTAGAAATTGTCCATTTGTGCTGGTTCAAGATTCTTAAACTAGATAGAATCACCAGAAAGAATCTTGTCATGTCAAGATGCTACCATCTGTTGACGTATTTTTTCATGTAGAGAAATATTTTTTGCTTGCAAAAAGAGTAACCAGCGCTCATAACATTCCATACATAACGTTGTGGAATCATCATCACTTCAGTTTTTAAAATACCTGCAACAATTGATTACTCAAGCTCAATCTCAGGATATATGGAGCATAATGTAGGATACAATGGACACCTACAGACTGTAATCAAAGTGTATATTTTTGCTGCAAAATATTTTTTCTGTCATGCGTTTTGTTGCTTCCAATTTGGAAGCTGGTTGATATACTACTTTCGTTCAAGAAACATCCATTTCTAGAAACTTATAATACGCGTCACCTGTACATTTATTCATCTTCTTTTATATATACACGGCTTCAATAACCACTCCCCTTCGGGTTTCTTTTCACGTTTGTTTTCCAATTTTTCTTTATCCGTTTCTTCTTCAATAAACTTTCTTCTTTTATTCATTTTGTCTTGTCTTTCTCTTAGAATGTCTAATGGGGGTTTGAAAAACTCAAATCTGGTAAACATTTTATTGGTGTTGTCTGTCAGTTTATGGAAAAAGCCACACGATTTCAAAGCGTCAACAAATTCTTGCCCTACTGATTCTTCATTGTCATTGTTTTTCTCACTTTCGGTAAATCTAGACTTTATCTCTGCTATCCATAATTCACCTCTTGGAATTAATAATCTGTAAGCTTCCTTTATGAAATCTAAGAAATTTGTTCCCATTAACGCTAAGCAAAATATCACAATTGTACAAGATTCATCGGGTAATGGCACGTTTTTTATATCTGCCACTGTGATTCTATCATTGTATTTCTTCAAATCAAACGAATGAACCTTGATGTCTAATTTCTTCCCCTTGTATTTTTTATTCAGTTGTTTAGTCACAAAGTTATTGATATCCAAGGCCAATTGCGCTTCCCCACATCCCATATCGGCAATAACAACCTGTTTATCCCTCAATCCAGGTAATCCACCGGGAGCATTAACGTTTCTTTTCAAGGCTTTTGATTTCACTTGCTGTACAAATACATCTACTGGGTTTTCGGGCCAATTCTGAACTTGAGATCTGAATCCTTGATGGTACTCGTCAAACAACACTGGTTGTTCTTTGATCAATTTCAATGCATCTTCGGATTTGATGGTGTATAATTGCTCGTTGATCCATCTAAATCTCGATCCTGACAATTTACTCATCATCTTTTGTTGTAATGGGGTCAATTTGCTTGTTATAGGTAATGGGTTGGATTCAACCACTGGTTCTTCTTTGGTTTCAGAACCGTTTTTCTTCTTCGAAGCTGGTTCTGTTTCATCTTGTTTTCTCTTCTTTGAGATTGCTTCTATTTTAGGTTCGTCTTGTTTTCTTTTCTTCTGAACTGGTTCACTTTTGAATTTCTGTTTTGAATCCTCATTCTGTCTCTCCTTCTTCTTTTTATTCTTACTTTTCTTTTCCGGTTTTCCACCTAGTTTTATATCTTTGGTATTTAAATTCCAGCCCTTTGTTTCAAACAACATGTCTAATCTGGAGATGAGGTGACAAAAAAAATATAAATTCCAATCAAGCGCAGTAAAATCAACATTTGCAGCCAACAGTGAAAGAATGGTCCAAAGCAAATGGAGCGAGAAGTGGATTAAGAGTAACCGAAACTGGATCCAAACTAATTACATCAAATCCAGAGATAGATTTCTAAGAATGCTTTGACATCCCCTCAGCTAATGGACTATCATCACTGACATCTCCTTTTCCTCAATAAAAGCAAATACGAATTGTGCTCTCTTCTATTCGTATATTATTACTAAGTTTCTGAGACCAGTGTTCGGTTATTAGTATTTTATACAAGCTCATAAGGTATTTTCAGGCATCCCGATAATTTCATCACGTGAGACGAACACAAAATCGTTTAATCCAAACATAAACAATCTAGGATGCTATGACGACAACAACAACAACCATATCACAAGTCGACTGGGCCCCCGGAGACAACAATGTAGTGCTACGACGAGATAACATAGAGTTTTACGCCCCTGAGTTGTTTCATCTCAGTAGGACTTTTGAGCAAATAAACCCACTATTTATACAAGACATTAACGATTCGCAAAACATATACAAAATTTATTGCAACTACTTCTCGTGCCTAAACTACCTTGTGATTATAAACAACTGGCCTGTGAAGTTTGCCAAGGTGTTTGGTAAAATTATCGGTGAGGTGTACAATGAAGACCGAAACTTGATCAAACTAAAAATTGATGATTCATCCGGCCGACTATCGTGTTTATTTGTACGATTGAGCGTGTTGCAGTTCGAATCAATAGGGTTGAAATTAGACATGAATAATTATGGGAAATATGTCGAGGTGGAGGGCAAAATATTGAGACTCAAAACCTCGATAGAGATTGTGGTTGACAAGATAGAACTATACAAGCAACGCGATATGTTGTCTGTTGAGATCAGTAATTGGAAAAAGAGGTTAGAATATAAAGATCAGTATTTGACAACTCCTTGGGTTCACGCTGCTGCAACCCCACAAAAGAAACATTTGATTGAGTATACTTTATCGCCCAATGAGTTTAAAAAGCGATGCGACAAGTTGAAGCTAAGGATTGACAATTCAATCGATTCTGCTTCGATTCAAGAGGACAGTCTCGATGTGTACAAGAAGAAAAACGACTTGATATTGGTGAAAGTGAATGACGAGCCGCCCCTTCAAGTCATCAGTGAAACTAATATAATCCTACAAATATGTAAAACCATAATAGAGTCTGGGTACATGAAGATGAAGTTGAGCGACATATTCAAAAACTCTGAAATATCGAAATTGTTGGACAACTTCACAAAGTACAAACTTGTTAATTCGCCAATCAAAAACGCTAGCAGCGGTCTCACTTTCCAAGATTACAAGTCAATTATGTTCCATCGAATACGACATAATTTACAAATGAAACTAAAGTTGATTGTAGTTACAAAGAACCAATCTATAAAGTGTAGGAATCTACAGCGGCTCGTGACGAGATTGACTGACTATTTCAACATCCTACCGGCGAATACCAATTTGTACGTGGAGGATTTGATCGAGTTATTGAAGGAACGAGAAATGATTGGAGACGTGGATTTAGTTTTAATGAATGGGTTGATCGACTATGTGAAAGACAATGATAGATCTTGGACCTATGATATAAATCTAAAGTGCTGGTCATTCACACACTAGATGCAGAAATTACAAGGACTGTCTATAACAGAATCTAAATCAGGTATCATGTTTACAATATATGGCTTTAACTTCAAATTATCACAATTGAGAATTTTTGTCACAATTCTATACCTCTTTGGTAAACTCCACTTTTAAATGCTCAATGTTTGAATGTCTAAAAATCTAGGCAAGAAGAACAATCCTGAAATTATTTCTTGCTTGCTCGACTTAAAGAGACAATTTTTCGAAAGATCAAGAAGATGCCCATCATCATTTATCATCATTGAAACATTTAAAGATACAAAACACAACATCGTTGATGATACCGTGTGCAAACATAAACACATGGCAATAACAGGCCAAATCCTATGAATGCCGTCAAAGTCTCGTACATACTGAGAAACTGCTACTAATTTTGATGTTCTCATCGGATTAATGCGAGATTAGAACTCTGGAAAAAAGTTATAAAACCCACAATTTTTCCACCTCTTATCTCTCACCTCATACGTACCTAATGGCCGACCCAATAACCTGCCACATCTTGGACACCACCCAGGGCAAGCCTGCCTCCGACGTGATCGTCCAGCTATATTCCCTTCTGGACTCTGAGCAGACCCAATTCGCAATCAGCAAGACTGACCAGGACGGAAGGGTCAAGAAGTGGAGTTTCGACCCCAAGGCGCACAACGACCAGTATGGGGTGACGAACAACGAGTGGACCAAGTTGGTTCCCGGGGTCTACAAGATGAAGTTCCTAACGGGGAAGTATTTCCTCACCCAGGAGAACAAAGCGAACCAGCGTACGTTCTTCCCTTACGTGGAGATCATCTTCCAAATTGACAATCCGCCAGACCACCATTACCATATCCCATTGTTATTGAGTAATTACAGTTACACCACCTACAGAGGGAGCTGAGACAAAGGAGTCGATTGAAAATGCTAATTTATGGAACGTAGGTATTTACTTGAAAGTATACTAGAATATTAAGGGGACCTGAATGTTTTGTTTGTTTAGTGTGTGTATTAGAATCTATCTAATTGTCTAATAATAAAAATGGGTGTTGTTTTGAGAGCTCTCATGAACCAACATCTCGTTACATTTATATACATTAACCTCGTTCTTGATCTTGTTGATTTCTTTTGGATCCGACAATGAAAACTGTGTGACTGACTTATTGTACCGCTTGTAAATATCACTTGAGAATGTCTCGCTGATACTAATCTTGTTTGAAAATAAAACTTGTTTCTTCTTGTACTTGTAGTCGACTCGTTTCAACAATGATTGATTTGGAATTACAACGGCGCTTGGCTTGTAGCTTGACAAATCTTTAAACGAGGAAGTCTCAACAACAACCTTGTTGTAATCGTTGAACTGCTTGATGTGCTTCAAGTGGAACGGCAAGTTTTGACACTGTTCATTCGACAACGATGCTAGGTTCTGCAATTGAGGGTTTTCAATGACAATCACCTCGTCTTGTAATGAATCGTCAACTTCAACATCTCCTAAATCCTCAACGTCTCGAATAGAACGTTTATCGATATCCGGCAATGCGTCGGTATCATCCAAGCTGGTCCAGTACATCTCATTTCTCAAAAATTCAATATTCTCATCTACGTAATGGTCATCAGATACGCTCATACGTTTCATTTCCTTGATCTGACTAGTCGACAACTCATCGTCTTTCAAAAATGGCTCGGTGGCAATTGGACTGGCTAGCGGGAAAGTTGGCGCTGGTGGGGCCTTTTTCGTTGGTGTCAAGTCGCTTTCGAATTTCTCGTCAAACGTAGTCATCATTTCATCTAATAAATCCGATTCCTCAGGTTCAAAATCTGGTAAACTGCCCAATTTGATAGATGGGGCCAATTCGCTCAACACTGAAAACCTATTACTATTGGTATTTTCTAGTGTTATGGGTAATTCAATATCAATTGTTTTCTTCTTCATGAAATTAAATTTTGGTTTAGATTCGGCATCAGGTATTTTCAACTTTTTAAATAATGATTTAAAATTGGCAATCGAAGCTGATTTCTTCTTGGGGGGTAAATGTGTTTGTTTAATCTCCGGTTTTTGTTGAGATGAGGGTGAATGAGTATCAGATGAAAAAGACAAATCAGATAAAGGTATGTTTGAAATATCATTTTCCTTTACTCGGTCAACTTCCAAATTCACTTCTTCATCTAGCAATAAAGATTTAACTGGTTTTGTTTTCTTCTTCTTTCCTTTCACTCTCATATTTGGTGATTTAGCAATTGGAGTTGGTGGTTTTGGAGAATATGGCTTTTCCAATTTTATCGAATCGAGATTCGGTGAGCTAGATGATATGTCTTTAAGATCTGGAGAGTATGGTTTTTCCAATTTCAAGTCAGCATTCGAAGAGGATGTCGAGACATTTCTTGAATGTTTTCTCACACGATCGCCATTATTTATCACTTCAACATCTCCTCGAGGAGGAACATCTTCTTGGCTGTCATTAACAAAACTATCAAAATTAGACGAGTCGAAATCTAGATAAGATGTGTCTTTTGGAGTTGATGGATTCGACTTGGTCTTTATTCTTACTTGAGGTGAATTTGCATTTGATGTGTTTCTTGGTGTTCCTGGATTTGATTTCGATAGTATCATTACCTCCGATTTACTTGCAATTGAGTCAACTTGGTTCAGTTGAGGTGATGTTTCAAAATATGTATCAACAAATGAATCAGTGTCAATAGTTGGATCTGGCAACAAGTTTTCGTCAATAAATGAACCTGCATTTATTTTAGGTATTTTGATTATTTGCTGTATAGGTGTTGTATCTTCTTGGTCGAAATTTTGTTTGTCTGGTGTTAAAATTATGCTTTCTGAAGAAGTTTTAGAAGGTATTTGCACTAGTATGGGTTTTTCCGGTGATCTGCTTATAGAATTATTAGCATCTTGAAAGCTGTCTCTAGAATTATTCACTGAAAAAGATACACTTGACATTGAAAAATTTATATCCCTTTTTGTATGTATGGTCGAAGATGATTTGAAAGTTTCTTCGCTTGTTTCATTCAACGTACTTAAAATAGTATCATCAGTGGCATCATTGTATTCATTCAAAGACAAATCGGAATCTTTACCGTTTGACTCATGTTTAGACTCATTGACTGACACAACGCTATTTCTGTTAAGTTTTGTGAAATCATCACTTACGGCGGTGGAAGGAGTATCGCTGGTTGAACGATCTATATTGGATGATCCGTTGGAAGTTGTTGATGAAAATGATGACGATTTCGAGGAATTTTGTTGTTCGGATTTTGTTATGTTTTGTGATTGATATTTTTGAAATTTTAAACTAATCAAGCTTGAATTGCTGCCGTTCTTATTATAATTCTGTAGTTGAGTTTTATTTTGATCTTCAAAAGTAATATTAGTTGGTACATCATTAGAATTGTTTTCGTTTCTCAAAGATTTCGTCAAATTTTGCTTCTGTAAAATTTTCACATTTTGTAATGATGCTGATCTTGATATCGTAGGCAACGACGTAGCTGAGTTATTATTAAATTCAAAATTCACATTATTAGATTCTGTTGGTATTTTATTAGGTCTATTTTTTCTTTTTGATGTTGTCACTTTTGGCCTAAATATTTCACCATTGGGGAAGTAATATACACCTTCTTCAGAATAGAAAGAACCATTATTTGTACTACTCAAACTGCTATTTCTAGAATAATCCGTCAGGGAGGAGCTTGAGTTCTGCGTTGTTGAAGACGATAGTAGATGGTGATTATTTATGTGCTTATTATGATATGGTTGACTTTTCTTACATGATTTGGGTATAAAGCTTCTATCTAATTCAATCAAGTTGGTGGTGGATAAATCTCTAGTTATACTTGTATGAGGGGCTGATGTCGAAGACACTGTATTAATAGTAGATAAGGAGTTCTTTCTTGATACCGTGGCCATGTCTAATACAGATTTGAGATGTGGTGAGGTTGGTTTGCATATATTGTTGATGCTGAGGTGTGGTTAGGGAATAATGTTTCTGAATGAACGGGATATTAATTAATCGGATGAAAATTAGTTTAAAAAAAAGATAAAACACGGGATGAAAAAGCAATTAAATTCAGGGACAAGTATTTGGTAATGATTGTGAGACTGATGGAGTGGATGAAATGTATTGGAAAAAGCGAACGTATGGAGAATGGTTTGAATGTGGTGAAATATTTGTTGATAGTTTGAAAGTAGAGATTTGAGTATATACTACGACAAAATGATGTACACACACAAAATACTCTCAACCTCAAACAATCAAACGCACGATAAAATCTTCTAGACTTTGAAAACGACAACAATCACTGCAAAACAATTGAGCTACCAATGTACCGTGGGCTAAAAAATAATTACCCAGCTTTGTGTTATGTATTTGTGTTTACCTTTTCAGCCGAGTCTTTCAAATACCACCGCTACACTAGAAAGATAAAGCGGTCTAATCTCATCCAATCTGTACGATTATACTGCGCAAATAAAAAATTAAAGTAGTGGTGGTAATTGTTGTGCATTGTTGTTGCTGTTTTTACTTTGTTTTCGTTTCGTTCCTTATTACCCCTTAAGTAATGATATTATTGCAAATCTTTTTTTATCGTTTACTTTGGCAGATGTTTTTTAAGCAACCTGATCGACGTATACAGATTGAAAACAGTTTGATGTTTAGACTTTTCTTTCGAGTGGAAATGTTTCAACTGTGTAGCATTTGGATAAAGACAGAATTTGGGATATTCATCATGAACAACTCTTGACAGAAGATCTAAAGATCGTGCCTTTGAAAGTTCACTTCGTCTAAATTTAAGCTTTCATCGCTTGATTAATGAAATCTTATTTTTTAATTGGTGATTGGTGTTTTTTTCAAATGCTGCAAAATTTACAGTTCCATACTACCCACTCGTATTTTTGACGATTGTACGAAACGATTATCTGCTGTTTGGTAGTTCTAATTTAATTGTTTGATCTGTTCCTGGTTTGTTTTTGAAGTTTCGGTTTTGTGTAATGAGAGGCTAAAATAACATTCTGTTGTAAAACGTATTACATAAGCGTTTACATCACTTTCTAAATTATACTTAAATATGTGATGTAAGACAACTAACTATGAAGTATAAGATGTTAGTTACATAATTGGGGTTGAAATAACTAATACACAGAATATGTAATTACTTACACCAAGGCTGTAAAAAAAAAGTTGATCGTCCACACCCTATGGCAACGACGACGACATTCGGCTAAAATCACGCCAGCCATAAATCCGGCGAAAATCGCCAAACTCATATCAACGGTCTAACAACAACACGCCACACCAATCACAAACGCTAAACACACAACAACCCAACAATAAAATAAACGGAAAGAATACATAAGAGAAAATAGGCGAAGAAAGCCAACGTAGGTTTTTACATAGTTTTTTAACCTAATACATACCGTAAAAAAAAAAAAGTATGCTCGATTTGGCTGCGAAATATAACAAAAAAAATTGCAGCAGCTCACAAAACAATACATCAATACCTCGACAGTAAATTGTCAATGTTTGGCTATGAAAATCAACTATCTTACGTTTTTCAATTTTCTTCCACTTATATTAAGCTTTGATTTGAATGTAAATGGCGAACAAATTGAAAACCCAACCCATGTAATCAAATCGAAATTTAAAACCTATTTACCGGAGTTACAAGAAGAACTTGAAATCCCCGTTCACGAAAACCAGCAAAGTCTTCGAGACTCTTTCATACCACCCAAAATAAATATGAAAAGCTTGAGATCAAAATTCAGAAAAGAATTGTCAGTTGAAAAACTAAGACAACTAAGAAACAAAACCCCAACTCAATCACAAGAACTTCCAGAGCCATCTGAATCGGAGAATGAAATTGAAATTGAATCAAAAGTCAAGTCCAGGAGGTCTTGGATTAAGGAGTACCTTCAATTTAAAGCAACAAAGAAAAATGACTTTCCAGATAACAAACTCTTACATTCATCGTTTAAAAATTACGAAGATACATATAACAACCCCAAAGATTTGAAACGATGGGTTAAATTGATAGTTGATGAGGACGCAGACATGAATGATGGTATAATGCGTTCCAAACTGTTTATGAATAAGAATGAAATTGAAATTGATATCCAAGAATTTATAAACTATTTAGTTGACGAACAAGGGTTCAACTCTCAAGACTTGGATTTTTTAAAGATAAAAGATCTAGATTACGGATTGAGCGAGATTGAACAAGAATTGAATAAGTTACGTTCAAACGATAGATCAACGCAATTTATCAACATTGGCGGCGAAGAAAACAAATCGGCTATATTAAAATTAAATTCATATTTTGGTTTGATAATGTTGTGTATCATTATAAGCTAAATATTCACTCGTCTATGTTCTCCAACACTCCTATATTTGTAGAGCTCAACCTCCATAAGATCATCATAAACACGGTTTTGTAGGGATCGAATTTATTTGCAATGTAAGTGACATACGCATCATGAATGGGGACCCAATTTCTTTTAGAGTCCGATTTATTTTTAAACTTTGTTTTCTTCTTAAGTAATAGTTGGGTTGGCTCATGATTCAAACTTTCTTCCTTGATCAATTGCATATATTCGGGTCGCTTTTGTAAATACTTGGCCATTCCTCTGGCTATACCCAAATCGTCCTCGGCAAATACATTCATATCCTCCAACGTGAATATGGAAAACATTTTTGCCGACCATATTCCAATTCCTTTCAATTTACACAACTCGGCTATTATATCTTCTATTTTGGAAGTTTTGTAAAATTCCACCGAAGTCAACTTGTGATTCGGATCATTGAACGCATCACTTATATGCTGAACATATTTCACTTTTGAATTGGATAATCCAACAGCCCTTAGTTCATCATGATTAAAAGTTAAAGTTTTCGCTGGCGTGGGAACATCCCCTTCAAATAGATTTTTAAATCTGCTTTCAATAGCTGCAGCAGCAGACCCGCTGACTTGTTGCGAAATCACCGAACTGATCAAACTATACCAATACGTGTGTATTTGATCATCAGAGTCGTTTTTCTCTTTAGCATGAAACTTTTTAAAATTGGAATGCACAATTGCTGGATACAAGCTAGGATCTATCTTCAAAATATGGCGTATACCAGATATGAACTCGGGTCGATGAAAATCGATATACTTTTGTGGCAAAGATAAATCTTCTGGCGTTTCAATGTGTGTTAACAAATCTTCTAAATCGGAAGATGTCTTTGGTAAAGTTGGCTTTTTAATCAATTTAGGTTTAGAAACTTTTTTGACTGGTGGATTGACTTTTAGTGTTTCAATTATAGCTGATTTCGAACGTGTATTGATCCCCATTTGTAATCTGATAGTTCATACAAAACGTCGTGTATGTGTAAATCTTCGTAAATTTAAATTGTACTTATTTCTACACACTAAGTGTGGAGGAGATTAGGATGGTCCACGATAGAAGTTAGCACGAGCGTGCAAGTCCCCTGTTTTACGCTCACTCGTGAAAAAATTGCGCCCGGCACCAAATATGGTTCCGTGTCGAAATTAGATTCGTTATAAAATGTGAAATCGATGAGATTTAGCATTCAACCCTCAGCTAGGTTTAACAACAATATTCGCTGTACCACATACTTGAAAGTTCATCTTTGAGCCATTGCCGGTTTTGTAAAACTAGTCCGCGAACCTAGATAATTAGCATTCAAAGACTTTTGTCTTAGGCAGTGAACAATTGATGAATTTGACAATATTTGACTAGCTCATTTCTTGTTTCCATTTGATCTTCCTACGGCGTCTTTTCTTTTTTTTGAAAATAGGATCTATAACTATTTCCAGTACCCAGGTACAATGCCTATCTACCGGCCTGATTTCTTGGTCAGGAAATCTTGATTTGCGGTACTTCATACACTTTTGCAAGGCATAAACAATCTTTGGTTCCTAGAAGCAAACAAGTATTCTAACATCACAAATACGCCGTAATTGTTACCCATTAAAAACTGACGAATCTTGTTGTAGTGTTTATCGGCGAGTATTTGAAGATAAGTGGATAGTTCTTCTTCTACATCACCGTTTCTTCCTACAATTTTAAGCACCAGCAAACACATTTAAACTTAATTTAAGTTCAAAATCCGGATCATACCCTTTTGAATGCCGTTTTTTAAGTTTTGGGCTCATAGTATTAGAGATCTTCGAATCAAATTTTGCAAATGGATGCAAAAACCACGACCGGTGATAAGTCAGAAGCCTAAATAATATAGATTTGCAAAATTCCGGCCCACAATGGAAATCAAATGCAGGAGTTTAAGTTTGATTCAAAAACGTGAACAGTCCAAGTATGTCACAAATATACGTATTGCAAAAAACTTTAAAAGATTGGGGTTTTCCAAGATATGCAACTCCGTATTAATTCGAGCTTAGCTTGGTGTGAACTCAGAGACAAAGTACATATACACTCATTTCAGCAAATGCTAATAATAACTACCGTTGACTGGTAGTGGTGCGTCTTGTAACACCACACACGTACACACACACGGGCCACTTTTGGATTTTAAAACCAATCTTCAGTATTTTATTGCTTGGAAGTTTATACTGTACGGCTAATCCTCGCTTACAATCACATTTACTCTAGGTCACATCATATGTCATTAATGTGAGGATCTTGTATTGTATATTTGCCGCAAATTTAAATTTCTTGCAACCAAAATTCTACCACTTCCACAAATGTCTGAGTTTTTTGACAGTTCAAGTCAATTGGACCCTTTTACTACAGATCCAGCCGTAAATACAAGACAGGCCTTAATAGGCTCGTTGACTTCTTTCGACCAAAACTGGGATCCTATAACTATACACAAACGGAAAGAAAACAAATACTACAAGTTTGTAAAATACCTTAAAGCCAAGTATATCAAATTAAAGAAAAAACTCAAGTCAAAAAACCAAACATGTCATCTGAAAGATTACCAGTCATTCAAGTTTTTATTGACGTCGGCTAGTCACGTTTCCAAACCGATAGCGGTTTCGGAATTCGATCGCAATTGTTTGTCCGACATATCAATAACATGGCCCACTACTAGTTGAATGTATATTAAAGTTTGTATGGAATGTCTTGGTTGCCCAAATACTTCTTCAATGATTGTTCAAATAATATTTTTTTATAATTTGATCCGTACTTTCTCAAATTGTCAAAATCTGTCTTTTTCTGATTCTTACTGAAACTCTCACTGACAAATTCAATAATCAAGCTGACTGTTAGATCCGGCGATTGAGCATGCATGTTGTGATATTGGTTCTTTAACAATTTCACATTGGCAAAACTTAAGCGAGTCTTCATCTCATTTTGTATCAAAACTGCATTCAAGTCCAACTCACCACATAAGATTTGAGTAGGAACTTGAATTCTGTTATAATCTAAATTTGTTTCTTTAACTGAGTCGCTGAAATAGTTGATGTAATCCATCATTCCATTGTGTTTCAATTCCACTTGGTGATAATTTTCATTTCTTTTGTAGTTGTTGGGAATCTCATCTTCAATCATGTTTCTTAAAATCACTGGATCAAAGTACTTATAAAATGATTTATTTGTATAATGCTTGTAGATTTCTTCATACCAATTTTGTTCATGACTCAAATTACCAAAAAAGTATTTGATATACCCTTCTTTAAACCATTCTCTCTGTAGTTTGACTGACATTTTTTCAATTTCTGGAGTAGCTATACAAATGGGGTTGATTAGAATTGACGATTGGAATAAATTCGGTTCATCCGCAGTGATTTTCAATGCCAAGTATCCTCCCATTGAGTGTCCGACAATTACGTTAAACGAATTGGGATTTAAAAAACTTTCCTTCTCATATAACTTTGCAATCAAAACGTAATCCTTTGCTACGTCGTTCCAATCACAAACGTAACCCAATTTCTCCTTATTCAAGTACCCCGAGTCCGCCATGTTAACATGATCACCAGCAATGATTGTATCTATGTACACATCCGTGAAATCCAACGCATATTGGCTATAAATCTTGTCAATGTGATAATGCCAAATCGATTTATTCATACCGTTGCCATGTAGGAATAGAAAGTTGATTCGTTTAGCATCGTGGGGTATACTCTTGGTTGTTTTATACTTCCGATAAGCCACTTTCAATTGATAGTCTTCATACAAGTTGCTTGGATTTGCAAGTATGACCAGTCCAGGCTTCCTAGGGTTGGAAGCGTCTTTGATCTTCAAAGTAGACTCGTAGTAGGGTGAATTATTAGGGTATAGTTGCATTTCTCAAATCTTTGATCTCCTGATGAATTTTTCCACCCATTTATATACCCAATTCTGGGGTTATACACTTTGCTACCACAAAAGCAATTGTTACAGTTAAATGTCCGAGCTGCACGTTCAAGCACCTCGACTGCGCTGGAATATTACAACTGTTACTTGATCACATGGTTAATTCCAATGTCAGCGTACAATTTTAATTGATATTATTTCCATCCTCAAGTGAATTCTGATTGTAATTTCCGAGTATCACGTTTTTCCAGTAATTGCATATTTTATCTTAATCTCTAAGGTTCGGTAGTATCTGTTGATGTTTAAGGTTGTAACGCGTACCACATCAAGATTATTTTTTTTTATTTCTTTCCGAGACACACTAAATGAATCCACTTCTAAATAATGGCATCAAGATATAAACCACTCCAAGGTTTAGCATTCTGTTGTACAGGGTTTGACAATGACAATCGTCGGCAGATTCATGAAAAAATCACCAGTTTAGGAGGCCATACGTATTTAGATTTGATGACAGATGTGAATTACCTAATAGTTGGGAAAAGACAATCACAGAAATATCAATTTTGCATTAAAAATAGAAACGATATCAAGTTTGTATCAAAACAAGTGATATTTTCTTTACATGAGAAATGGTTGGATGGTGAGGATTATCTCGATATCGATAACTATTTATTACCTGTGTTTTTCAACCTTGATATTTGCATATCTAGAATTCAATTGAATGAGGCACAAGTACATTATTTGCTGAATTCAACAAGTTTTCGGCCCAAGGATCTAGGCTTGGATTATTTTGACGGGAAGAACCTAATTAGTTTGATTAATGAAAATGGCGGTCTGGCAAAGGAATCATTAATGAGTAAAAATCATTGTGTCATCAGTGCCACACCTAGAGGCACAAGATACAACAAAGCCATTGAATGGAATATACCAGTGATACATCCGATATGGATAGTGGATAGTTTGATACGGGGTGCTGCATTGGATTGGAACGATTATTTATTAAATGATAATCCTAAAGAGAAATACAACCATGGGTGTAACGTTTGGGATCAACTTGATAATAAAAGATGTGCGCCAAAGGTGACTATTAACCTAGAGAAAGAAGAAGTTATCAAAAAAGTCAATGCTAATAAAAATAACACAGAAATTTGGGATTCAATAATGGACAAAACAAAAAAACAAACCAAAGAACTTATGAAGGATAATGCATGGGAGGAGCTGGAAAGCGATTCGGAAGGTGAGCCAAATGTTGAAGTTGTAAAAACTGATGTGCGACCAAATCAAAATTCGCTTTTTAAGGGATTATGCTTTCTATTGATTAAGTTCAACACAAGGGAATTGGACCTACTATCTAGTGCAATCACAAGCTGTCAAGGTAAGATCTCAAATGAAGCTCATGACAAGTCCATAACTCATATAGTATTACCTGCTAGCAAAAGTTCATACTACGACCAAAGTTTAAGTGCTTTGCCCGAAAACATAAGAAGTAAAACAGAGGATGGAACTATAAAGATAGTGACTGAATTCTTCATTGAACGATGCATGTTTTACAGAAAGATAGTTCATGATAGATGGGGACAACCAATCAAAGGTCTTTTTGAATCAAAAAAATCGTTTCAAATCTGTTCTTCAGGCTTCACAGGGATAGAATTACTACACATTGAAAAACTAATCAAGTTTTTAAACTTTGAATATTGTGATACCTTGTCGAGTCTGCGAGATTTGTTAATTTTAAACATCAATTTGTTCAAGCCTAGCTTTTTAAAAAATTCACCAAAGTTGTTTCAATACGATAAAGCTAAAGATATAGTAGATTGTCCTATTTATCAAAGCCAAAACAATTCTTCCGTAGCTGTTATATCGGCGAAAAATAAAATAGATGCTGCCAAAAAGTGGAACATACCAGTCGTTTCAATTGCATTCTTGTGGGAAATATTTGAACTTTCAGCTAAAACAAACAACTTCACTTTGCCAAAATTGTCACATTTACAATGGTGCATATTTGCACCCAAAACAAACAATAAATCAAAATCACTACAAAAGTATATTTCGAATCTACACGAATCAACTACTTCTATAGATAACGAGTACAGCACTAATGATGAAACTCCAAGCGTAAAGTTGCTTTCTCCAAGAAAGGTGCACAAGAAAGAGAAATATGGAAGAATTGCTGGAGGATCTCCTCAGTCAATCAAAACAAAGTTATTGAAAGCCGCTGAGTCTGAAATTAAAGAGGACTCAAGACAATTGGATGACCCTGATATATCATATGATGAGCAAGCATCACAAATACGATACCAAGATGAAGATTCAATAATAAACCAAGAAAATCTATTAAAAAAACTAAATAGAAATTCATCTATCTTAAATGATAGTGGTGGTATTAGAAAACGAAGGAAAGTATAAGCTTTTATAGCCCTAATACACGTGACACGCGGCTAAAACTTTTTTTTCTTTTCTTTTACAATTCTACATTGTTGAGTAACCAATAGCACCCAAGGTAATTTAAAAGTAGTGATTCAGCGTAATCAAACTAATTGTTTATAAAACCTCCTTCAGTCTCCCAATACATCCTAATATTATTTGTAGAATTTCAAATCTACAAATTTTGCAAAATGGTAGTGCTGAAAAATTTGCTAAAATTTTGTTAGGTGTCCGTTATTCAACATATTAAAAATTTTTCTCACCCTGTTTTTTTTTTTCCTCTTCTTTTCTTTCTTTCTTTAATACATTCTTTAATTAATTAATCATGGGTAAAGAGAAAACTCACGTTAACGTTGTTGTTATTGGTCACGTCGATTCTGGTAAATCAACCACCACCGGTCATTTAATCTATAAATGTGGTGGTATCGATAAAAGAACCATTGAAAAATTCGAAAA